>CM035124.1:80127117-80134903 GCA_020205555.1 Panax stipuleanatus | reverse complement strand
AACTAGCACAAACATTAACCGGTTCATCTATTCACCATTCTACTACCAAATCTCACGGACGCAGTATTTGTGAAACCTATGAGGAAAAATCCCTACTTCTTTGTCCAACATACTGATTCCTAAGGTTAAGCCAATCAGTGATAAACAAATCAAGATTCCTCATAAGGAAAGGAAAGATAGGAATGAGAGGTTCCTACAAGAAGTTCAAGGTCAATTTGCAAAGATATTCTTCCTGGCACATTCTGAGAGTATGAACAATGATATCCCAGATAGTGATCATCCAGAGAATCAACTAGTGATCCCTTGCGTAAACAGGGCTAAGGATGATATTACAAATAAAGACGCTGACCCTGATGTGAATTCAGTTCTGGTTATCATTAAAGAGGAGGTGGGTAACATCAACCCCTTTATCATTGTAGTCAACAATGACCTGACCTGGACAACTGGAGTAGCACTCCTTGCATCACTCGAAAAGGGTAAAAGGGCAGAGAGTCCATCTGCCCTGAAGTGTAGATATTATTTACTGCTTGCTTTTATTTCTTAGTGCTAGCAGTTACTTTTGTCATGCTTTTACTAATGCTTTGTATGATTAAACAATTTCATATATTAAGTGAAAGCATTTTATTTTCAGGACTCCAAATTTGGATTTGTTTAGCCTTGCTGATGAATTGCCAAGTCTAAACAGTGACTACAACTTTGATGTAGAGCTGGACTTGGACTTGATGGGGATTGATCAAGAGGAGATATAATACTATGAGGTGTCTGAGGAGAGCAAAGAATGTGTAATAACCAAGAATTCTTAGTCGCATTGTAAATAGATATATTAATTAAATATTATGATATTAAAAATTTTGTGACATGTATGGAATGATTAAGTGGCTAAATAAATATGTGTACTATAACTATGTATATGTGTTTATTTATTTTATGGAGAGAAATTAAAAAGAAAGCTACATAACCTAATATACACATTTGGTATGAGAATTAAATAACCTAAGGGTTATTGTATTGAAGACTATTAGTATTTAAAATTATACTAATCTAAGAGATTTAATTTATTACCTCATCTTATTATTTAAATTAAACCTAATTAAAGCAAGTCTAATTGGATTATAAAGTTTAATGTATAAGAGTAATTATTTAAGATCCAAATGAATGGAATGAAAACCTTAATTAAAGGATTAGGGTAAGATAAAAAGTAAAAGCTTTGGGACTATGCTAACTTCATGGCCCAAGAAATTAATTAAGAGGCCCAAAAGAATTAAATCTTTAGCCCACTGTTAAGGGTTTTTTGGGTATTTGATTAAGATAAATATTACATTAAAAATTAAACCAATATGGGGATAAAGGGACCAAATTTTCGACCACTAGGAGAAGAATAACCTATGTGATGTTAATCATTATCCTTATCCACTAATCCATGTGTCATCCACTTAATATCCATCATGATTAACCAAGATTCCAAGCAATGGGCAATAATTAAAAAGAAAGAAGTATTAGACAATTAGTATAGATACATATTTTATATCTATACAACTTCCCAACAAAAAAGCTATTATCTTTCTCTCTCATCTCACTTTCTAGCTTTACTAAAACAAAACAAAATACAAAGAAAAGAGAGAGGTAAGAGAGAGGGGGGGGGGGGGTTTGAGGCTTCATGCACCCAAGGTTTAGATCCTATTTTGGAAGGAAGAGAAAGATTGCTCTTAGAACAAGGTAAAACTTAAACTAGTTTATTTTTCTTTTTGTTTTTTTTATTTGATGAGATAAAGGGTTATTATTCATTGAACGTGGCTCGCTAAGGAATACCTAATGGAGTTTTACTTGTCTGTCAATAGAAATTTCTGTAATGATAGTAGTACAAGTGATCCTTAGACTTGAGATCATCATAGTATCTTATGTATGATAAGTTGTATTTTGACATGTCCTTTAAGACCCTTAGGGTCTATCAAATGGTATGCTTGGGTATAATAAGTTATATGTGAAGATAATGAATTATCAATAAAGAATCTATCGCTTCTAGTAAAAGAAGAGAAATGTCCTATGTGATTCGATAAATGACAACCAGGAATCCTTGACCAATGTGGAATGAAATTAGAAATGAGTTTCTAATTTGCATTATTTGGAGTTATGCATTTAAGAATCGAAATACATATAATTAAATAAAATAAAACTTGACAGTAATTCCATGTCTTATATTTAATTGGGATATTGTATGATGGAAGGAATGAATTGTACGGTAACTGTTTACTCAAAGGTTCTTTATGATTAATATTGAAATCTATATTATCTAGAAAATCGTTGATCACTAAGGGGGCTTACCCTTATTGTAGAATAAATATTATTTATTTAAATGAATTATTAGTTTATTTATTTATTTAAATAAGATTAGAATTGTTCTAATTAATTTATTCACAACCGATTTAATATGGAGAACCTAAAGTGTTACACCATAAAAAGGAAGAATATTTATTAAAGAAGCTAATGGCATAATCATAATAATAAGTTAAGTATATTTAATTTAATCTATGGTGATAGAATAAATTAAATAGATTAATATTTAATATTTCAGAAATATTAAATATAAATTAATAAGAGGAGTCTTATTATTAGTATTAGTATTATAATTTAATTCCTAAAGGAGTTTGAGAATTAATTAATAAGATACTCTTATATATATATATATATATATATATATATATATATATATATATATTCCTAAAAAGATTAGGAGGCTAATTAATAAAAAAAGATTAATTATTCCCAATAGGATTGAGAAGCCTAATTAATTAAAAGGGTTTAATTAATTAATATGAAACCCTAATCTTAAATAGTTTAGGAGGGTTGCCTATATCTACAAATAAGAAAGCCTTATTATGGAACAAGGTTAGACACTTTATTCTAAGAGTTGGGAGAGTACACCTTTTCTATAGAGATAGAAACTAGGGTTTTACCAAACACCCTTCTTCTTGAATTCGTCTTCTTTCTTGGTGGATCACCTCTAGAGGCCAACTCTTGGGTGGCTAATGTTGATCAAAGGAAGGAATTAACCTGACGGATTCAAGTAGAACGCGAAAAGAATTTGTAGTTGAACTTGTACTTGAGGAAACTAGAATCTTCAAGGGTATGAAACTTATTCTTAATTTTTTGTTTAATTAATAATTTTGCATAAAGGATGATCTGGGTATATTGTTTGTAAAATTTTTAAACTCTGATTTACCATGCTTCCGCTATTTTAATGCAATATGATTGTGTTCATGAATCTTACAAACCTAACACTTTCTATATATCCTTCCAAGTGTTGAACATCACCACGGGATATAATTTACTATTAGGAAGACCATCCATATGGCAGGAGCAATCCTGTCTACCCTTCATCAATAGGTAAAATACATCATTAATGGCAATCTGGTAATTGTTAATGCCGAACCAGAATATCCAGTCTATGTACAAAGGGATATGCCTTTGATCAGCCTCAATGAGGGAGTTGAGCTTGCCAGTTTTCAAGCCTTCGAATGGAGCAACACTTACTACCAGCCTATTGGGGCCCAAGCCTTAAAGCCAAGAATTTCTTACGAAGTAATGTCCGTTGGTCAAGAAATGATATCCTTTAGTTTCGTTCCTGGCAAATGGCTAAGGAAAAATAAACAAGGGATCAAAAATCCAGTTTAGCTACCTAGCCAGACAGGGAAGGTTGGATTAGGCTATTCCTATAAATCAAATCACAAGAACCAGTACAAGCATCAACCTGTTCATTTATCCACCATGATGATCATCCCTCCTTCTTTGTCCAGCATACTTATTCCTAAGGTTAAGCCGGTCAATGAGAAAGAAATCCAGATTCCTACCAAGGACATGAAGGATAGGAATGAGAAGTTCCTACAAGATGTTCAAGATCAGTTTGAGAAGATGTTCTTCCTGGTACGTACTAAGGTTATGAACAATGATATTCAGATGATGACTATCGAGAAGATCAACCCATGATCCCTTGCATAAACAGGGCTAAAGGAGAATATTCTAAAGAAAGACACTGACCCTGATGTGAATTCAGTTCTGGTCATCATCAAAGAGGATGTTGATAGTAGCAATCCTTTTATCACAACTGTCAATAATGACTTGGCTTTGAATAACTAGAACATCACTCCTTGCATCAGTCAAAAAGGGTAAAAATGTAAAAAGTCCATCTGCCCTGAAGTGTATATATTATTTATTGCTTATATTTGTTGCGTAGTGCTAGCAGTTATTTTTGTCATACTTTTAATAATACTTTATATGATTAAACAGTTTCATATATTAAGTGAAAGCATTTTATTTTTAGGACTCCAAATTTGGATTTTTTTAGCCTTACTAATGAATTGCCAAGTCTCAATAGTGACTACGACTTTTTTGTAAAGCTGGACTTTGACTTGATGGGGATTGATCAAGAGGAGATAGATGACTATGATGTGCCTGAGGAGATCAAAGAATGGGTCAAAGACAAGCCCAAAGCATAACTATATCAAACCACCACTGTCAATATCGGAACCTCAGAAAATCCTAAAGAAATCCAAATAGGTAATGACCTTACCCCAAACCAAATAAAAGACTTGATTGACCTCCTAACTCATTTCAAGGATGTGTTTGCATGCTCACATAAAGAAATGATTGGCTTGTCTATTGACATCGTCATTCATTGACTGCCCATTAAAGAAGGATTTAAGCCAGTCAAACAGAAACTCAAGAGACTGAAGCCTGAGTGGAGTCTGAAAGTCAAGAAGTTATCAAGCAATTAAAAGCAGGCATTATCATGGTATCAACCTACCCTGAATGGCTATCAAATATAGTTCCTGTGCCTAAGCCTGAGGGAAGGTACGAGTATGTGTGGATTACCAGGATTTAAACAAAGTCTGTTTCAAAGATGGCTTCCCAATACCTCTCATCCACATACTGATAGATAATATGGAGCAATATGTTATGTACTCATTTGTTGATTGCTTCACCCGATATCATCAAATCATGGTTGCTGAAGAGGATAGGGAAAAACAACCTTTATCACTCCTTGGGGAACCTTTTGCTATAGGCAATTGTCTTTCAGCCTTATCAATACTGGTGCCACATATCAGCGAGCCATGATGGCTCTTTTCATAACATGATGCACAAAGAGATAGAGGTTAACGTGGATGATATCATCGTCAAATCTAGAAAGGATGATGACCAAGCTAACCATCTCAGAAAGCTAGTCAACCGGCTTCGCAAATACAACTTGAAGCTGAACCTAGCCAAGTGTACTTTCGGTGTCAAATATGGCAAATTATTGGGATTTTTGGTAAGCAACAGAGGCATTTAGCTGGATCCCGCCAAGATTAAAGTCATCACTGAGATGCCTGTACCCCAAACAGAAATGGAGATAAGAGGATTTCTGGGGATAATCAATTTCATAAGTATATTTATCTCTCAACTCACTGCAACTTGTGAGACCATCTTCAAGCTCTTGAGGAAAAATTCCTCCGAAAAGTGGAATGAAGACTGTCAAAAAGTTTTCCTCTCCATCAAGAAGCAGTTGATTGAAGCTTCTGTTTTGGTGCCTCCGAGGGACAAAGTTCCCCTGTCCACGTATATATCAGTCAATTCCAACGCTATGGGTTGTATGCTGGGGCAGAAAGATAATAGAGGCAAGGAAAGAGCTATCTATTACCTTAGCAAAAGATTCAACAGCTGTGAGCAGGAATACACCTTGTTTGGAAAAACCTGTTATGCTTTAGCGTGGGCTACCATGAGGTGATAACATTATCTTCATGGGCTCACAACCTATCTTATATCCCGCATGGATCTTCTAAAGTACATATTCAGCAAGCCTATGTTAAATTGCCAATTGTCCAAATGGAAATTAATCCTCCAGCAATTCGATATTATTTACGTGACTCAAAAGTCCATCGAAGGTCATGGAATTGCAGATCAATTGGCTGAAGCACCATCAGGGAATTTCGAACCCTTGGAAACTTATTTCTCTGATGATGGGATAATAACAATTCAGTGAGCCTTCGAGAAGATACAGGCCAATTCTAAAAATTATACTTTGATGGGACTGTAAACAAGGAAGGTGCAGGGGCAGTCCTTGTATCTATTATGGGAGAATAGTATCCCATGGCCATCAAACTACAATTTGTTAACACCAACAACACAGTCGAGTATGAGGGATGTATAATGGGATTGAAGCTGGCCCAATCCATGGGTATCAAACGATTAGCCGTCTATGGGGATTCTGAGTTGGTCATCAAATAAACCACCGGTGCATATCACACCAAAGAATTGCATTTGCTGCCCTATCATCGGAAGGTTATGAAGATGGCTATGGAATTTGAAGAAATAGCCTTTGTCCGCATCCCTCGAAATGGAAATGATTTTGCGGATGTATTGGCAACATTGGCTTCCTTGATCCACATATCTAATAGGAGGGGAATTCCTGATATAAAATTTGCAAGACAGAAGGCACCAACCTATGGAAATTACATTAGAGAAGTATCAAGTGAACTATATCCCATCAAAAAGTCGTGGTACCAAGATATCAAAGAATATATGTGGGATGGATATACACCCGGGGGGGCATGTCAAGCTGAAAGAAAGGGGATCCATAAAATGGCTATGAAATTCTATTTAAGCAGTGATGCACGTCACAAAAAAGATGCTGGATTAGGCCTTCTAAGGTGCCTAAACAAAGATCAAGCCAAAGACTCATGGAAGAAGTCCACGGTGGAGTATGTGGTCCACACATGAGCGGCCTCTTTCTTGCACAAAATATATTAAGGACATGACATTACTGGATTTCTCTCAAAGCCGATCGTGACAATCACGTCAAGAGATGTTATCAATGCCAAATCCATGGAAATGTTGTCCACACTCCTCCAAACGAACTACACATTATAAGTTTGCCATGGCCTTTTTCCATATGGGGGATGAACGTGATCGGATTAATCGAGCCCAAAGCCAGCAATGGTCATCAGTTTATCTTCACCATGATCGACTACTTCATCAAATGGGTAGAAGCTGCATCTTTTCCCAAAGCCACTAAGGAGGTAATTATTGGTTTCATCAAAAATAATGTAATTTGTCGATACGGATAATCAGAGGTGATCGTATCAGACAATGCTAAGAATCTGAACAACCAGATGATGAAGCAATTATGCAGCAAATTCCATATCAAATATCTTCATTCAGTTATCAATCATCCCAAGATGAATGATGTTGTCGAAGCAGCCAACAAAAATATCAAGAAGATTATGCAAAAGATGTCCGCCAATCACAAAGGATGGCCTGACTTATTGCCTCTGACTCTGTTAGCCTACAAAACATCAATGCGCACCTCTACTAGGGCTACCCCTTACTCATTGATCTATGGCATGGAAGTAGTATTCCCCATAGAAATAGAGATGGAATCATTGAGGGTGTTGATAGATGATCAGATGGAAGAAGACCAATGGATGCAAGAGCGTTACAAACAGTTATCTCTAATAGATGAGAAAAGGGCTACAACCATCTTCCATGGACAGTTATATCAGCAAAGGATTGCTCGGTCCAACAATAAGAATGTCCGGTTACGAAAATTCAAAAAAAAATTATTTGGTGTTGAAGAAAATCCTCTCCAATCAAGATGAAGCCAGAGGAAAATTCGCCACAAATTGGGAAGGCCCTTTCATTGTCAAGGAAGTGTTGACAGGAGGAGCCATCAGATTGAAAGAAATGGATGGCGGCTCATCAATTCAGACACCGTGAAAAGGTACTATATCTGAATTAAAAGTAGTATGCAAAC
>CM035124.1:79894617-80122117 GCA_020205555.1 Panax stipuleanatus | reverse complement strand
AATATGTGAGAAAGTCTAATGTACGAATAACATTAAATATATATACGTTATTAAGGGAAAATGGAAATCATTATATCTTTATATGAATATTTAATATTTGAAGAAATTATTTTGGGGACAATTTATAGAAAAGAAAGAGAAATAATTATTATATATTTCTAATAAAGGATATTAAAATAATTTCTAAAATTGAATTATTTTAATCAAAGGGGGAATGTTATAATATTACCTTATATATTTTTGTATGAGGTAATAGGTATGATTAATTAATATGATAAATATATTAAGACATATTTGATAAATAAATAGATGAAAATAATTTATTATAATAGAAAATAAATTTATTATCTATTTTTTATATATAATATATGTACATGGGTCGTACATATAATTATTTATAGATATTATATTGAGAATAATATCTTGAGATAATAAGTAAATTATTTTTTAATAATGAATGTCTTTATTTGGAGAGAAAACATAATATCTTATGACAAAATACATAATTTCTAATGTATTTTCAAGAGAGTTAATTTAATGAAAGAAAACTAAGTTATTTTAATGTATTAAATAACTTAAGTTATTATTTTATCGTAGATATTATTATTTAAATAATTAATAGAGTAGATATTAATTATTCTAAGCGTAAAGGTTATAAAAATTATTATTGTATAAATAATTGAGGTAGCTTAGCATTAAAATGCTTGAGTCACACACATCTTATAATAAAAGAATATTAAGTGTGGTGGAGATAATAAGCTTAATATTGAGCTTGTAAGAAATGTCTTGTGTGGCATGATAATAGATCCGATGATGAAATTAAATTAATTAAGGATGAAGGAATTATTAATTAAATAATTAATCTATATTAATTGTTAATTTTATTATAATGGTATGTTGAATTATTATTATTGCGAGTGATAGCATGATAATAAGTATATTGTTTATAAATATAATAAGATTTATATTTATTTAACGTGGTAATTAACCATATAAATGTTAATTAATTGTTATGGAGACTAATAATTACATTGGTCGATGACGGATGAATTAATTAATATTTTATTAATTAATTAATTGCCATTGAATATAATAATATATAAACGAGTAGATTATATTTGCTCAACTAGTCGACATATGCAAAGGATGCGATAATTAAACCGTTAGTACATGGTAGCTAACTATATATTATACATATAATATAAGGTGACGCATTAATATGGCTACACATGATATATGTAGACTATATAGTAAGATTAGAAAATAAATGTGTACATGAGGTAATGTGAGTACATGTGTGAGTGAGCTAAGCATCACATGAATATTATAAGGAGTAAGCAATTGTTTAATTGATAATAATTTCAATAAGTTATTATAATTGTAATAATAACCATTATAATAATGAGTAATACTCAATTGAATTATATTCGGTATTAAGAAAATGTACATAAATTATATGTTGATATATATGTACCCTACTTGATACATTGAATTACTTAGTTGCTCATTGATAATGTCATTGTGACTCTAGTTCATTATAACCTAAGTTATATGGGATGGAATGTATACCCATATTATATAACCTTATGTGTATATTACATGTAGAAGTGTATAAACTAAGTATTGGGCATACATGATATACACTTGCTAGTTGCTTTTGCTGAGATTTATTATTTGTTCCATAATAAAAGCCCATTTCTTCTTCACGTGTATACCCACATGGCTATCTACTCTATTTACTCATATCAAAATCAACAATCCTAGCATATGATTACAAGGGGTGTGGGAATCATAATGGAGTTCACCAACTCCTCCTAAACCATCAATTAATCCAATTTCCCTTTGGTTAGATTTAAGGGAGAAGAGCATTGTCTGGGTAAAACTTTGTCTATATAAAGCTTCTTCCCCTTCTTGTTTTCATTTTCTGAGAATAAGTTGTTATAGTGAGAATTGAGAGCATATATATATGTGATAAGCATCCTTGAGTTAAGAAGGACTAGTGTATCAACATTGTGAGAACCATTATTGTGACAGCCCCAAATTCGGGTCCCCTGACCCCGGTCCGGTCGTCACGATCTAACATAAACATCCACCTCTAAACAACATACGATAACTAAAATGCAAAATATAATAAACGTACGTCGTTCATTCAAAAGGTGTTACTAGTCTCAAGATTCGATAACCTTCATACAAACATACAAACATACCCTAGAATAGTCATTAGGGTTCATATTACATAACAGTAATTTAATTAAACATAAAGATAAAGTCTGCTCCTTGCAAACTAATCCTACATCTTCCCTTTACCCTTGTCCTTCCCTGAAGTCTCGGGTTTAACTGCAATATAAGTCATGATATAGCAAGAATGAGCAACAAGTTTGCTCAACAAGTTTAAATACAACAATAAAGGATATATCATGATGAATAGAAAATATCTGACAATGAATTCAACAATATGAATATCAGAAGCAAGAATAATGATTGCTTTTAGAATAACTGATAGTCAAGTAGACTTTGAACTATAAAACTCCAACGGAATCAATAGCTGATTGACCCTTTGGTTACTGGCTACAGAATAAGTACTTGAGGGGATCAGCCTCGCGTACGCCATGTATATGCATAACATTCAACTCTGCTGTTTGTATCTTTATACTAGATACCTAGGGTACTCCCCTATATATATAAGGGGTGTTCTTTCAGTCTAAGAATCTTTACAATCAATTGGTTTGGATAGCTTTTATAAAATTTTATACCTGTCTGACCGAACAAGGGTTCAGACTCTATCTGACACAGTTCAAGAATTATAGAACTTTAAATGATGTACAAGTCTAAGACTGTACGAACTCAAGTGCACCAAGTGCGAATAACAATAATATCGATGTGGAATAATTGTAAAGTAATTAAACCACCTAATAGCATGCTTGGAAATAAAGTTCAAGCTTTAAATAATTAACCGTCAATACGATAATAACCTGCTCAATACAATATGAGAAGGATAGGAACTTGCACAATAAGAATTAAAGAACTTGCACAACCAAAGAGTGAAGTTCGGAGACTTGCCTGATTGCTAAGCTACAATTAAGTTCTAGGTTTAATTAACTTGCGTTGAAACGACCTAACATTAATAAGTCGGCCTTTCAATTAGCATGTGTAAACCAGTATAAGTCTATACTTACAAGCATCTACTTATCATATAAGTTTATCACGTAATAATGTAAGTCAATCACTATGACTGAGTCTATAAACAATTAACTCTGTCCTTAATTTAATAGTTTTAGAACACCTGGTTTCTATACATCAACATAGGTTTGAATATTTAGCATTTCAAATTAATCATACTTCAAGAATATACTTTCAAGTTTGAATCCTAGCATGCTCACCCTATTCAATTCAAAATCATATGTCTTTATGCCGACCATTCACATACTTTAAGCAATACACGTTCATGCTTCAAAATCAGTTATTAAAGTCATGTTATCACATAACAAGGCTAAAAAATATTTAATATGCATGCTCGAATATACTACACACATATACTTTAATAACTTAGTTCATGCTTCAAAAATTCATTTCTTATGAATACGTGCATATGCGAAATTCACGCTTTGACCAAACGAGGTCTATGTTAATATGCTTATAGGTATAATGAACTTTAATACACATGCTCGCATGATTATAATATTATTTTCATGGTAATCGACGCTATTTAGTTTTCTCATTCTAAGTTTTCACATCGAAAATCACATTAAGTCAACAAGATATCATAACACATGTTACGTGCATTGTAGTCATGACTCACATGTATTAGAATGCATATCTAAACCACATGAAAGCTCTCATATGGTCAGAAATCACAAGACAAAGTCCTTGGTCAAGTTTTCTTTTCAAAGTTCTTAAGTTTCTTATTTCAAAATCGTCAGAATCTTGCAATCACGTATGCTAGTGTGTGAACGCAGTTTAGACTCGCATTTCATGTCAATATAAACCACACTATAATGTATAAAATGTCAGAAGATATACATGCCCCGTATGTGTCTAAATTCATAATTGAATTTATAAGTTTCAATATAAATCACAAGTTTTCCTTTCATGGTGTACATACTAACATGGTCAACATTATGCATGTAGTATCAAAAAGCATGTACTATGAGTTAACATCATCGTTTATGATATCCAAATAGATACCAAATGTTAGTATTCTCACAGCAGCTTAACAGAAGCAGAAAATGAAAACTGGCAACAGTAACCTGCGCAGCTGCGCAGGCTCCAGGTATAAACCCAGCACAGCTGCGTCGGTGTCCGGCCAAACCAGTAACTACCTTCTGCTCGAAAGAACTATAAACCCAAATCAAGATTACTTACGAAATTCATTCTTGTACCAACCATAAACCAGTTCCAACATGCTACTAACTAAATTAACACTTAACAAGCATACTCCACAATTTAATTAACATCTAAATAGCATAATCAAGAAATTGATATTGAGGAACAAGAATGGGAAACTATAGGAATTGTACCTCTGTTATATGGACTAGCTGCTATCTCTCACCCTTACTGATATATCTCACAGCAATTTACTCAATATGATGCTATACTTAGGAAAATCTCAGCAACTCAAAAGATGAAGGAGAAAACTCTATATATAGCCAAATCAATAACCAGACAATACTATCATCCTCCAAATAAATTCAAAGGATTGCAAGAATGTATAATGGATAAGAAGAAGTTGGTGAGAGTTGGTGGATTCAATCATGAATCCCACATCTCTTACAATCATGAACTAGAATTTTTGAATTTGAGGAAGGTATAGAATAGGCTAGCTTCTCACGTGAAGAGGAATTTGAGGGGGGTGACTCCAATATATAACTCAGCAACTAGTATATATGTAGTATATACAAATACTTAAGTTATAAAATATATGTACACATTATGTATACATATAAGTCCCAATGTCATTTTAATTAGTTAACCAACAATACAATGTATCAATTTGGGTTACACATATGATAACATATAATCCATGTACATTTCTCTTAATACCAAATATACTTCAATTAGGCATTATTAGTGTTTACCAACTCAACTGTTATTGTAATTATTATAACAACTTATTGAAATCATTTATCAATTAATAATTATTCATTGATATTACTATATGTTGATGAGGCATACATGAATGTTTACTTACACACTTCAAGCCACATAAGAAATATTATTATGTAACTCTACTAATGCAAATAAATCTTACTATATAGTTTATATATAATATACATAGCCATATCAAAAGTCACATTGTAGTATATACAATATAGATAACTACCTTATATTAAAGGTTTAACATAACACATGCTTGTATGAAATAATTAATCAAGTAAATATAATATTATTATATTTATTAATCTCTTACTCATTAATTATTATTTGTTCATAATAATTATTAATCAACACATTATCAAATAATTAATCATAATTGAAATTAATCAAACACGTTCAAATCCTACCATGATACTCAAATAAGTTGAATATTTAGTTTTTAATAATCTTATCAATTCTCTGATATTAAAGTCCTTAAGGTCAGTCCACTAATTTAAATAACTCATTAGTGACTTCCTTTAGTCATTTCACAAATTCTCACCACCACATAAGGTTTAAATAAACTCACAAAACTAACTCGTTAAAATCACATATTTAATAAATAAGGAGTTTAAAATTCATGGTCGTTACATCCCTCCCCCCTTATAAAAATTTCGTCCTCGGAATTGTAAAAATAAGGTTACTCAAATAAAAACGGATAATTCGCTCTCATTTTCTCATCTAGCTCCCATGTAGCTTCTTCAACTGCGTGGTTCCTCCAGAGAATCTTGACGGAATAAATGATCTTATTCCTCAGCTTCTGTTCCTTCCTATCTAGTATCTGCACAGGAACTTCCTCGTATGATAAGTCTTTCTCGACTTGGATAGGTTCATAGGAGATAATGTGCTTGTAGTCTGGTTTATACGGCCGCAACACTGACACATGAAACACGTTGTGAATGTGCTCAAGTTCAGAAGGTAATGCCACCTCGTACGCCACTTCACCGACTCGCCTCAGAATCTCGAACGGTCCTATGAATCTAGGGGTCAACTTGCCCTTCTTCCCAAAATGAATCTTCCCCTTCCAGGGAGATACTTTCAGAAAAGCATAGCTTCGTAATTCAAATTCTTTCTTCTTGCGATGCAAGTCTGCATACTTCTTCTGGCGATCTTGAGCCGCTACCAGCCGTGCTCTTATCACCTTGATAATCTCTACAGTCTGCTGTACCAATTCTGGTCCCAACAGTCGACGTTCTCCAACTTCGTCCCAACACAACGGTGTTTGACATTTTCTCCCATATAGCGCTTCGTACGGTGGCATTCTGATACTAGCGTGATAACTATTGTTGTACGCGAATTCTACTAATGGAAGGTGATCCTCCCAACAACCCTTGAAGTTCATCCCACAAGCTCGGAGCATGTCTTCAAGTGTTTGAATTGTTCTCTCGCTTTGCCCATCGATCTGCGGATGATACGCGGTACTCATTCGCTTGAAGACTCTTCCAGAAATTCGACGTGAAACGCGAATCTCTATCAGATACAATAGATACCAGCACCCCATGTCTCGAGATAATTTCCTTGACATATAATCTGGTTAGCTGGTCCAAACTATACTTAATCTTAATCGATAAAAAGTGAGCTGACTTCGTAAGACGATCTACAATTACCCATATGGCGTCGTGCCCTTTCTGCGTTGCCAGAAGTCCTACCACAAAGTCCATCGTGATGTGCTCCCATTTCCATTCTGGAATCTCTAACGGTTGTAATAACCCGCTTGGTCGTTGGTGCTCTGCCTTGACTCTCTGACAAGTTAAGCACCTACTTACGCATTCTGCAACCTCCCTCTTCATGTTTGGCCACCAAAAGTGATGACGCAAGTCTTGGTACATTTTTGTGCTTCCTAGGTGTATCGAGTATCTCGTACTGTGTGCTTCTTGCAAATCTCTTCTCTCAGTTCCGGTACTAATGGTACCCAAATTCGTCCTTCAAACCTTAGCAGTCCAGTGCTATCAATCTTGAATTTCAAATCATCACCTTCGATAATCCGCTTCTTGATAATATCACAATCTTCGTCCTTCTCTTGTGCCTCCTTAACCTTATCTAATAAAGTCGGGCTCGCTGTCACTGTAAATAATTTCTCGTTGGTCTCCATCGGATACTTCACCTCCAAATCTATTTGTTCGAAATCTTTCACTAACTCTTCTTGAATGGTTAACTTCGATAACTTCTCTCTGCCTTTTCTACTCAAGGCATCTGCCATTACATTTGCTTTGCCTGGATGGTACAGAATCTCACAATCATAATCTTTGATCAATTCTAGCCATCGGCGCTGCCTCATGTTTAATTCTTTCTGCGTGAAGATATACTTCAGACTCTTGTGGTCCGTATATATCTCACACTTCTCACCATACAAATAATGTCTCCAAATCTTCAAGGCAAAAACTACTGCTGCTAATTCCAGGTCATGAGTCGGATAGCCCTTCTCATAATCTTTCAGCTGACGTGAAGCGTACGCAATGACCCTACCGTGTTGCATCAGTACATAGCCAAGACCCTTGTGTGATGCATCACTATACACTACGAACCCTCCCGTGTTGTCCGGTAAAGCTAACACAGGTGCTTGACTAAGCCTCTTCTTCAACTCTAGGAAACTCTCTTCACACTTCTCCGTCCAAATGAACTTAACTGTTTTTCTAGTAAGATTGGTCAACGACGATGCTAATTTCAAAAAATCCTGGATGAATCTTCGATAGTATCCCGCTAATCCTAAGAAACTCCTGATTTATGTTGGGTTCTTCGGCTTCTCCCAGTTGATAACCGCTTCTACCTTTGCTGGATCCACCGAAACACCATTCTTGTCGATAACGTGCCCCAAAAACTGCACTCTCTGCAACCAAAACTCATACTTGGAAAATTTTGCATACAACTTTTCCCTTCTTAGTCTCCAATACTATCCTTAGATGCTCGGCGTGCTCTTCCTCCGTCTCCGAATATACCAGAATGTCATCGATGAATACGACAACGAACTTATCCAAATACTACTTGAACACTCTATTCATCAAGTCCATAAATGCTGCCAGTGCATTCGTCAATTCGAATGACATTACCAGAAACTCAAAGTGTCCATACCGAGTTCTGAATGCCGTCTTTGGAATGTCCTCCGGCCTCACCTTCAGTTGATGATAACCGGTCCTCAAGTCAATCTTTGAAAAGTACTTCGCCCCCTTCAACTGATCAAAAAAATCATCGATCCTAGGCAATGGGTACTTATTCTTAATGGTGACCTTGTTCAACTCTCGGTAGTCGATACAAAGCCTGAGCGATCCATCTTTCTTCTTCACGAATAAGACTGGCACTCCCCACGGTGATACGCTCGGTCAAATGTATCTCTTATCCAATAAATCTTGCAATTGAGCCATCAGTTCTTTCATCTCTACCGATGCCATACGATACGGTGCTTTGTATACCAGTGTTGTCCCCGGTGCCAAATCAATAACAAACTCAATTTTCCTATCCGGTGGCAATCCCGGAATCTCGTCTGGGAAGACATCAACGAAATCCGTTACAATAGGTATTTGACCCAGTTCACCCTCGACTCGTCGAGTATCAACCACGTGAGCCAAATAACCTATACAACCCTTCCTAAGCAATCTCTTCGCTTGCACCATCGTCAGACAATGAGATTGTCTCAGTGATTTACTACCATAAAATACCACCTTCGACTTATTCAGAGTCTTAAGGCGTACACATTTCTTCTTACAATTAATAACTGCTCCGTGAACCGATAACTAATCCATTCCAAGGATTACATCGAACTCCCCCAAACGAATCGGTATCAAATCCACTCTGAGCTTAAATCCTCGCAATTCAGTATAGCAGTTCCTATGAATGTATTTTACGGGAATAATTTCCTTGTTTGCTACTTCTACATTCATAGGGTGTTCTAATCTTTCACGGGGTTAGTCTAACCGTTTAGCAAATTCTTCAGAAATAAAAGAGCAGGTAGCACCCGAATCAAATAACACATAAGCATCAATATCATTGATCGGGATGATACCTGACACCACGTCCTTAGACTCCACCGCATCCTGAACGGTCATGTTGAACGTGCGTGCCGTTGGTCTGTTGGCTTGACTGGCTGGCACTCCGATGCTCAGTCCATTGTTGTTATTGTTGCGATTGCCGCTAGCTGCATCACCCTTTTTCTTCGGGCAGTCTTTGATTTGATGGTCTGGGGCTCCACATGAGAAACACCCTCCTTTCTGCTTATTCGGACACTGAGGAGCCATGTGCCCCGGTTGTCCACAACGGTAACAAGCGTTCTTTCCCTTCATGCACTCCCCCGAGTGATTTTTCCCAGAGTTATTGCACTTTACACTTTTCTTGGCCTCTCCCCCGGACTTGTTGCCTCCAGAGGATTGGCTCTCTATCCATTTTTGTTTGTTGGGGTTGCTGCCTCCGCTGCTTCCCCCTTTTTGTCCTTCATGCCCGGTCTTCTTTTCTTGTTTAAATCGAGTAATGGCTTCATTGCCTCCTTCGGCAATGATAGCCCTTTCTAGTAGAGCAGAGTAAGTCTTAATCTTCAATACCGCGACTGCTTTCTGCACCCATGGTTTCAGTCCTAATTCGAACCTCCTTGTCTTCCTGGCTTCCGTGTCAACCTGATGTGAAGAGAATCGGGCCAACTCGTTAAATCTTGCCGGTTACTCTGCGACTGACATACTACCTTGTTTCAGCTCCAAAAATTTAACTTCCATATCCTTTTGCGTATTCTTCGAGAAGTAATTCTCGAGAAATAGCTCCTTAAATTTATCCCAAGGAATAACTCCTTCGCCTGCTCGTCCCTTATTGGCTTTCCACCAATAGTTAGCTTCGCCCTTCATCATGAAAGTGGCAAAACTCGTCTTCTGTGCTTCGGCCACTCGTGCGACCTCAAACACTTTCTCCATCTCTTCTACCCAGGTTTGGGCTTCGATTGGGTCCAAGGTTCCCCGGAACTCTGGTGGTTCTACCAATTTAAAATCTTTGAAACTAGCCAAGTGATGTCCTGGTTGCCCTGCTGCTGGCTGGGGTCTATTCTGCATTGCCTCAATTAACAAGTTAACGAAGTTTTGCATTGGGTCAATTTTTTCCCCTCCGCCATTATTAACGGATCCTTCCTCCTTCTGGTTCCGCGGTAGTCTCCTAGGCGGCATGATCATGAGGAAAGGAATAAATCATTAGACTTTATGTGATATGCTATTTATGTTAGCATTAAGAAGTTTAGGATGTCTATCAATCATAGCTGATTTATATAAACAACTTCAGTATGAAGGATATCCTCAACCCATCACTTACATACTCTACTTGAGTTTTCTACTAAGGTTATAACTTAGGTTTCGCATTCCTAACGTTTATAACCTAAAGCTTTGATACCAACCTGTGACACCCCCGAATCCGGGTCCTCTGACCCCGGTCCGGTCGTCACGAAAAAAATACTAAACATCCACCTCTAAACAACATACGATAACTAAAGTGCGGAATATAATAAACGTACGTCGTTCATTCAAAAGGTGTTACTAATCCCAAGATTCGATAACCTTAATACAAACATACAAACATACCCTAGAATAGTCATTGGGTTCATATTACATAACAGTAATTTAATTAAACATAAAGATAAAGTCTGCTCCTTGCAAACTAATCCTACATCTTCCCTTTACCCTTGTCCTTCCCTGAAGTCTCGGGTTTAACTGCAATATAAGTCATGATATAGCAAGAATGAGCAACAAGTTTGCTCAACAAGTTTAAATACAACAATAAAGGATATATCATGATGAATAGAAAATATCTGACAATGAATTCAACAATATGAATATCAGAAGCAAGAATAATGATTGCTTTTAGAATAACTGATAGTCAAGTAGACTTTGAACTATAAAACTCCAACGAAATCAATAGCTGATTGACCCTTTGGTTACTGGCTATAGAATAAGTACTTGAGGGGATCAGCCTCGCGTACGCCATGTATATGCATAACATTCAACTCTGCTGTTTGTATCTTTATACTAGATACCTAGGGTACTCCCCTATATATATAAGGGGTGTTCTTTCAGTCTAAGAATCTTTACCATCAATTGGTTTGGATAGCTTTTATAAAATTTTATACCTGTCTGACCGAACAAGGGTTCAGACTCTATCTGACACAGTTCAAGAATTATAGAACTTTAAATGATGTACAAGTCTAAGACTGTACGAACTCAAGTGCACCAAGTGCGAATAACAATAATATCGATGTGGAATAATTGTAAAGTAATTAAACCACCTAATAGCATGCTTGGAAATAAAGTTCAAGCTTTAAATAATTAACCGTCAATACGATAATAACCTGCTCAATACAATATGAGAAGGATAGGAACTTGCACAATAAGAATTAAAGAACTTGCACAACCAAAGAGTGAAGTTCGGAGACTTGCCTGATTGCTAAGCTACAATTAAGTTCTAGGTTTAATTAACTTGCGTTGAAACGACCTAACATTAATAAGTCGGCCTTTCAATTAGCATGTGTAAACCAGTATAAGTCTATACTTACAAGCATCTACTTATCATATAAGTTTATCACGTAATAATGTAAGTCAATCACTATGACTGAGTCTATAAACAATTAACTCTGTCCTTAATTTAATAGTTTTAGAACACCTGGTTTCTATACATCAACATAGGTTTGAATATTTAGCATTTCAAATTAATCATGCTTCAAGAATATACTTTCAAGTTTGAATCCTAGCATGCTCACCCTATTCAATTCAAAATCATATGTCTTTATGCCGACCATTCACATACTTTAAGCAATACACGTTCATGCTTCAAAATCGGTTATTAAAGTCATGTTATCACATAACAAGGCTAAAAAATATTTAATATGCATGCTCGAATATACTACACACATATACTTTAATCACTTAGTTCATGCTTCGAAAATTCATTTCTTATGAATATGTGCATATGCGAAATTCACGCTTTGACCAAATGAGGTCTATGTTAATATGCTTATAGGTATAATGAACTTTAATACACATGCTCGCATGATCATAATATCATTTTCATGGTAATCGACGCTATTTAGTTTTCTCATTCTAAGTTTTCACATCGAAAATCACATTAAGACAACAAGATATCATAACACATGTTAAGTGCATTGTAGTCATGACTCACAGGTATTAGAATGTATATCTAAACCACATGAAAGCTCTCATATGGTCAGAAATCACAAGATAAATTCCTTGGTCAAGTTTTTTTTTCAAAGTTCTTAAGTTTCTTATTTTAAAATCGTCTGAATCTTGCAATCACGTATGCTAGTGTGTGAACGCACTTTAGACTCGCATTTCATGTCAATATAAACCACACTATAATGTATAAAATGTCAGAACATATACATGCCCCGTATGTGTCTAAATTCATAATTGAATCTATAAGTTTCATTATAAATCACAAGTTTTCATTTCGTGGTGTACATACTAACATGGTCAACATTATGCATGTAGTATCAAGAAGCATGTACTATGAGTTAACATCATCTTTTATGCATGTCCAAATAGATACCAAATGTTAGTATTCTCACAGCAGCTTAACAGAAGCAAAAAATGAAAACTGGCAACAGGAACCTGCGCAGCTGCGCAGGCACCAGGTATAAACCCAGCGCAGCAGCACCGGTGTCCGGCCAAACCAGTAACTACCTTCTGCTCGACAGAACTGTAAACCCAAATCAAGATTACTTACAAAATTCATTCTTGTACCAACTGTAAACCAGTTACAACATGCTACTAACTAAATTAACACTTAACAAGCATACTCCACAATTTAATTAACATCTAAATAGCATAATCAAGAAATTGATATTGAGGAACAAGAATGGGAAACTATAGGAATTGTACCTCTGTTATATGGACTAGCTGCTATCTCTCACCCTTACTGATATATCTCATAGCAATTTACTCAATATGATGCTATACTTAGGAAAATCTCAGCAACTCAAAAGATGAAGGAGAAAACTCTATATATAGCCAAATCAATAACCAGAATATACTATCATCCTCCAAATCAATTCAAAGGATTGCAAGAATGTATAATGGATAAGAAGAAGTTGGTGAGAGTTGGTGGATTCAATCATGAATCCCACATCTCTTACAATCATAAGCTAGAATTTGTGAATTAGAGGAAGATATAGAATAGGCTAGCTTCTCACGTGAAGAGGAATTTGAGGGGGGTGACTCCATTATATAACTCAGCAACTAGCATATATGTAGCATATACAAATACTTAAGTTATAAAATATATGTACACATTATGTATACATATAAGTCCCAATGTCATTTTAATTAGTTAACCAACAATACAATGAATCAATTTGGGTTACACATATGATAACATATAATCCATGTACATTTCTCTTAATACCAAATATAATTCAATTAGGGATTATTAGTGTTTACCAACACAACTGTTATTGTAATTATTATAACAACTTATTGAAATCATTTATCAATTAATAATTATTCATTGATATTACTATATGTTGATGAGGCATACATGAATGTTTACTTACACACTTCAAGTCACATAAGAAATATTATTATGTAACTCTACTAATGCAAATAAATCTTACTATATGGTCTATATATAATATACATAGCCATATCAAAAGTCACATTGTAGTATATACAATATAGATACCTACCTTATATTAAAGGTTTAACATAACACATGCTTGTATGAAACAATTAATCAAGTAAATATAATATTATTATATTTATTAATCTCTTACTCATTAATTATTATTTATTCATAATAATTATTAATCAACACATTATCAAATAAATAATCATAATTGAAATTAATCAAACACGTTCAAATCCTACCACGATACTCAAATAAGTTGAATATTTAGTTTTTAATAATCTTATCAATTCTCTGATATTAAAGTCCTCAAGGTCAGTCCACTAATTTAAATAACTCATTAGTGACTTCCTTTAATCATTTCACAAATTCTCACCACCACATAAGGTTTAAATAAACTCACAAAACTAACTCGTTAAAATCACATATTTAATAAATAAGGAGTTTAAAATTCATGGTCGTTACAATTATAGCAACAATTTCAGTCAAAAGGTATAACTAACTGACATTCAATTCTCTGAAAATTTCTAATTTCTTGAATCTTGAAGTAAGCATGTATTGATTGATTAGTGGATTATGAATATGTTTTTTAGATTGTTAAATGAGTTACAAGCATGTTAGAAATGTATTATAGCAATTTAAAATCAAAATTTGCTATGAAATTTGTGAGTTGGATTGCAGTTCTGCCAAAGCAAGCTGTCTCTGCCTCTGGCCGGAGCCCTGCGCAGCTGCGCCAGTACCAGATTCTGGATTCTGCTTTCTAATACAGTATGTTCCTTCTAGTTTAGTTGTCATCACTTGGAGCAAGCATGTGGATATAAACAACATGCATACTTTGATACAACATGCATGATTTTAACCATGTTAGAATGTATATCATGAAATGGAAAACATGTGTTTTAAGGAAAAACTTATAGTTTTAAAATGAAAATTTTAGTTTTAAATGTGAACTTTGACATATGTATAACATATGTACATTCTGATTTTGAAAGCATGCTCGTATGGTTTATATTGACATGAAAGGCATGTTTAAAGTGTTGAACACACACTAACATACATGATTGAAGACTACATTGATTTCAAAAGACAAACTTAAAGTTTTGATCATATATGTAGGATGTCCACATTCTGATCATTTGAGCATGTATAAGTGGCTTATATATGTGTTCTAATACATGAGAGTCATGGCTACGAGACACGTGGCATGTACTAAGTTACCTAAGTTAACTTAGTGTACTTTTCAAAGAAAGCTTGGAATGTGAAAGTTAATATCATCAAGTACTAAGTGAACTTACGTTATGAACATGCAAGCATGTATATTAGGATTTCATTATGCCTATAGACATGTTGACATAAGCATCATGTAATGAAACATGGATTTCACCTATGCACGCATATTCAAGAAAATGAATTTCTAAAGCATGGACTATGTGATTAAGTATACATGTGTAGTATAAGCACGAGCATGCCTACTTAGTATTGTTTAGCCTCTTTATGTGGTAATATGACGTTAGTGGTTGTCCCTTGAGGTATGAACTTGATTTACTTGAGATATATCTATACGTACTTAGCTATACTAAGCGTATAATAAGAAAGTGAAACAAGGTTCTAAGAACCAAGATAGAAAACAATGTAATACTTATTATTATATTGAGAATGTATGAATGTATGACTAATGGATATGAATCCATAATTATATAGTTGTGTAGGAATACACGAAGCGCAAATATCTTAAGCAGTTAAGTCGTAATTGTTAAACTACGAATCAGGCAAGTCTTTCAGTTCCTATTTGATATATGAATTCAATAACTGTTAGTTGAATTATATTATGCTGTAATGATGTGAACTTATATATGAACTGTATATGAGATACGTATGAGATTGAAAGTTGTTCTTTGATGAAATGCTTGTTATGTGAGAAGTAGCATGCTTAGTAATATAAACTGATTATAAATGCATGAACTGCGTATGATGTTATATGCTATGTGATGCATGAAAACTGTTAGAAATGCTGAGCTGTCAAGCTCACTCTTGCAAATAACCATTTTTACAGGTTGAGGACATACGATAAAGATTTCGTGCTTCTTGATTGATAAAGTTAGATAGTATCGCAACGAAGAATGCTATTTAGATTATCGTTTGAACCATGTTTAGGTTCTAGTAGTTGTACTTGATATTTGTTTACAAGGGTTAATGCTTGTCGTACAGTAAAGGTGTATTAGTTAATACATAGAGGATATCAAGTTAAGATGTATACGGTTATACAGAAATTTGAATAGAGTGAATCATAATATAGTTTGATTCAGGGAAATTTAATGTATTCAAGTTATGAAAGAAATAAAAGATTATATTCAAAGAAGATTGAAAAAGTTTAAGTTATTCAGCATTTTTTTTATAATATCGACCATGATATATGACAGGAATGGTAAATGACCAAGATTATAACTTGTAAAAGTTTGGAGTCATTATATGAGATCCTGATTATGAAAAGAATTTATATTCTAAATTGTAATAAAACAAGTTTATTCTTAAGTTATGAATAAAAGATGTAATAGTTTGACGATAGTAGTATCGTGACTACACCGGATCCGAGCTATTAAAGGGATCCGGATTTGGGGGTGTCACAGATGTAATTGACAAAGAGTTGTCTACCTATTTATTTATATATCGTTTGTTGTGCTATCCACAAGGCTATATACATTTGAAATGGGATACTTATTCTCACTAGCAAATCTTTAATTAGATGTTGTCGAACTATATAAGTGAGGGTAATATAGTTTGAAGAAAATAGTGGGAGATACCAATCTAAAATAAGACCTAATTTATTTTGGTATATAAAATTAATTAAATGAATGTTTGCTAAAATATTGTCTTTTAACATGCAAAAATTTAATAATGTCAAAATCACTAATTTCACTGCGTAGCATACTTAATGCTAATAAACTAACCGGGCCGAATTATACGGACTGGTTAAGGAATCGGAGAATAGTTCTCACTGCTGAAAGTATTTCTTCTGTCCTAAATTCAACTATCCCTGGAACTATTCTAGAAACAGCCTCTGAGGAAGAGATTACCACTATTATAAAGTGGCAAGATGATGCATCTTAGGCTCAATGCATTATGCTCGCATCCATGAATAATGAGTTTTAGCATCAGCATGAAAATATGGATGCTCCTACTATGTTGCTTCACCTCAAGGAGTTGTATGGTGAACAAAGTAAGACTGCTAGATATGAGATATCTAAGGAGCTTTTTCGATCTCGAATGTTCGAGGGCACTGCCGTTGAGACTCATGTCCTATAGGTGATTAATTTGATTGAACGTCTTGGACAACTTGGGTTCGTCATGGATGGGGAGTTGAGTCAAGACTTGGTTTTGCAGTTACTCCGTGAGACCTTCTTGCAGTTCGTTGTTAATTTCCACATGAATAAGTTAGATGTCAACTTGCCTGAATTACTTAACATGTTGAAAACTGCAGAAGGTCACTTCCCATCCAAGAAGAGCCATGTCTTAATGGTGGATTCTTCCAAGAAAAGTAAGAGGCCCAAGGTATCTTCTGAAAAGAAGAAATATAAGAAGGCTAAGGGCAAAGTGAACATAAAGGAACAAAAGAAACCTTATCCAGCTAGCAAAAGAATGTGCTTCCATTGCAACGAGCCGGGTCACTAGAAGAGGAACTGCAAGAAATTTCTAGCAGAGAAGAAGCTTGGAGAAGCTTCGACTTCTAATCAAGGTTTGTTCACGATTGAAATTAATTAGAAAGTCAAAATTCTACTTGGGTATTGGATACCGGTTGTGATTCTCACATATGTAATACTGTGCAGGGACTGGTCATAAGTAGAAAGCGGAACAAGGATGAGGTCGTCCTACTAGCGGGAAATGGAGCAAAGATTGCTGCATTAGCTGTAGGCACTTATTGTTTAGCACTGCCTACGGGCAAGTCCATTTATTTAAATAACTGGTATTTTGTTCTGAATATCATTAGAAACATTATTTTTATTTTCGTATTAGATATGGATAGATTTTACATTATGATAAAGAACAACAGTTGTTCTATTTATAAAGACAATGTTTTATATGGTGTTGGTAATCAGCAAAATGGACTTTATATACTTGACTTGCATGAAAATATATTTTACGTAAAACAAACTAAGAAAAGGAAAAGAGATGATGTTAATTATACCTATATGTGGCATTGTAGACTCAGTCATATCAAATTAAACAAGATTATCCAAGTTATATAAAGATGGGCTCTTAGAGCTATCTGATTATGAATCATATCCAACTTGTGAATCCTGTCTCATGGGTAAAATGACTAGATCTCCTTTTAGTGGAAAAGGAGAGAGAGTTATAGAGTTGTTATCGTTGGTTCACACAGACGTTTGTGGACCTATGACAACAAATACACGAGGAGGGTTTTCTTATTTTATTAGTTTCACTGATGATCATTCAAGATTTGGATATGTATATTTAATGAAATATAAATCTGAATCATTTAAAAAGTTCAAAGACTTCAGAAGTGAAGCAGAGAAACAAATGGGAAAGAGTATTAAGATTCTTCGATCGGATCGAGGTGGAGAATACTTGAGCGGTTGGTTTCTCAATCGTCTCAAAGATAATGGTATAATCTCTCAATGGACTCCACATGGTACACTACAGTTAAATGAAGTATCTGAAAGGAAAAATCAAACATTGTTGGACATGGTTTGTTCCATGATGAGTTTTGCCGATCTTCCAATTTCATTCTGGGGTTATGCCTACAAGCGGCTACAAATCTACTAAATAAGGACTCCTCAAAATTCGTCGCCAACACTCCATATGAGATGTGGACAGGGAGGAAACCTAGTCTGAAGCATGTTAAGATTTGGGGATGTCTAGCTTATGTAAAAAGGTTTCAAAATGATAAACTTGGGACAAGATCTGATAAGTGCACGTTTGTGGGATATCCTAAAGAAAGTTTGGGATACTATTTCTACAATCCTACTGAGCAAAAGGTGTTTGTTGCGAAACACGCTGCCTTCTTGGAAAAGGAGTTTATCCTTGAAGGAGCTAGTGGGAGGAAAATAGATCTTGAAGAAATTCATGAACCACAAACCACTACAGATCAATTGGATGAACCTGTCCAAGTAGAGACACCTTCTGTACAATACCCTATTCGTAACTCTGGAAGAGTACCGAAGATACTTGAGAGGTATGGATTTGTCATAGAGGATGACGATGAGGTACACAGTATGGATGATGATGATCCATTTAATTACGAACAGGCTATGAGTAATAAAGACTTAGGGAAATGGTAGATGACCGTAAAATCTAAAATGGATCTTTGAAGTAATGCTCAAGTCCGTTTGGATTTTACTTGCGATTGCAGCTTATTATTACTAAATCTAGAAAAATAGACGTGGAGATGCTCTTCCTCAAATATACATTATTAGAGGAGAATATATGTATGATACAGCCAGATGGTTTTATTTCAATGGTTGAAGAAAATCATGTATATGTGCTACAATAATCCATTTATGGGTTGTAGCAAGCTTCTCAAAGATGGAGCATTCATTTTGATGAGATAATCAAAGAGTTTGATTTTATTAAAAACGAGAATGAACAATGTGTGTACAAAAAGGTTAGTGGGAGCGCTGTTCATTCCTTATATAATATGTTGATGATATATTACTGATAGGGAATGATATTCCTATGCTACAATTGATCCAAATAAAGTTGTCTAAACATTCCTCCATGAATGATTTGGGTAGAACATCCTACATTGGGAAATAAATCTGTATAGATAGATCTAAAAAAGGATGTTCGGCTTAACCCAAGGAACGTATATTTATTAGATGCTAAAGGTGTTTAGCATAACAAACTCCAAAAGGTGTCTCATGATGATGAACCATGGAGTGTATCTCTCTAAAATTGTCTTCAATAAAAGAGAGATCGCATGAGTTACTATCATGTATGCAATAAGATATACGAGACTTGATGTTGATCAGTATTATTATGGAAAAGATCATTGTAAGACAGTGATAAACATCCTAAAGTACTTAACTGATAATAAGGATGTCATCATGACTCATGATGGGTCTGAATTAAACTAGAGGACTAAACACACACAAATTTTTAGACTAACCAAGGCGACAACAAATCCACTATAGGGTAAGTCGTTACCTTGAAAGGTGGTGCAGTGAATTAGAAAGGTTTTAAACAGTAAAAGGTTGTTGGTCTAGTGATAAAGATAAAGTATATAACTGTAAGTGAAGCTGCAAGTTGATGTTTAGGATGAAAAGTTCATTACAAAACTACGAAAAGTTCCTATATCTCATCTTGAATCTAAACATGTGTTGCGACACTTTGATTAAAGAAATCATTGAAAGAGGAGACGTCACCTTAGAGCGTGTAGACTCTCAAGACAACATTACAGATCCATTTACTAAAGCTTTAACACAATAACAGTTTGATCGTCACTTAGAGAAGATGGGTATGAGATACCATGACGATTGGCTTTAGTGCAAGTGGGAGATTGAAAGTAGTATGCATACAAGCCAATCATGATGGTGATCATGCTAATGAGATTTAAATTCTTAAAAAGCTTAAAACTAAAATAGTTCCCAATTGATGGATTACTAAATAGGGAATTAGTAAATTCGGATAGATTGATACATATGTTGCTTGCTCATTGGATGAGGATGATTGATCTCATGATCATTTGTGTGGAGACATTAAAGCAAGTATGTAGGTGCTTATTGGAGAATAAGTTCACTGAACGTGACTCGCTATGGAATACCTAATGGAGTTTTACTTACCTGTCAATAGGAATTCCTAATGTAATAGTAGTACAAGTGATCCTTGGACTTGAGATCATCATAGTATCTTATATGTAATGAATTATACTTTGATTTATTCCTTAAGACCCTTAGGGTATATCAAAGGGTATGCTTAGGTTTAATAAGTTACATATGGAGATAATGAATGGTCAATAAAGAACCTACCACTTCTAGTAAAAGAAGAGATATGTCCTATGTGATTCGTTAAATGACAACCTAGTAGTCCTTGGCCAAGGCAGAATGAAATTAAAAAGGAGTTTCTAACTTACATTATTTGGAGTTGTGCATTTTCTAATCGAAATACATATGATTAGATAAAATAAGACTTGACAGTAATTCTATGTCTTATATTTAATTGGGACATTGTATGGTGGAAGGATTGAATTGTACGGTAACAATTTACTCACAGGTTCTTTTATGATTAATGTTGAAATCTATATTATTTGGAAAGTCGTTGATCGCTAGGGAGGCTTATCCCTATTGTAGAATAAATATTAGTTATTTAAATAGATTATTAGTTTAATTTATTTATTTAAACAAGATTAGAATTGTTCTAATTGATTTATTCACAACCGGTTTAATATTGAGAACCTAAAGGGTCACACCATAAAAGGAAGAATAATTATTTAAGAAGGTAATGTCATAACCGTAATTATGCATTAAGTTTAATTAATTTAATCTATGTTGACAGAATAAATTAAATAGCTTAATGTTTATTATTTAATATTTTGGAAATATTAAATATAAATTAATAGGAGGAGTCTTATTAATATTATTACAATTATTATTATTTTAATTTCTAAAGGAGTTTAGGAATTAATTTAATATTAGTACTCTCATTTATTCCTAATAAGATTAGGATGCAAATTAATTAAAGGAGTTTTAATTAATTAATCCCAATATATTGGAAAACCTAATTAATTAAAAGAGTTTAATTAATTAAATGAAACCCTATGTCTAATAGGATTAGAAGGGTTGACCAATATCTATTTAAGAGGAGTCTTATGTTAGATATTAGTTGATGCAATTCCAATTATTGGAGAGTACTCCTTTTCTATAGAGGATAGAAACCTAGGGTTTAGCGAACCACTCTCCTTCTTGATAATTCATATTCCTTGGTGGATCACCTTTAGAGGCTAAACACTTGGGTGGCTAACGTTGATCAAAGGAATGAATCTACCCGAAAATTCAAAGAGATCACGAAGAACAAGGAGTTGAACTTGTACTTGTGGAAGCTTCGTTCTACAAGCGTATGAATTCCATAACTTCTTATTTATCGTTTTAAATTAATAATTTGCATAAAGGATGATCCGGGTAATGGTTTTCTAGAAATTTTTTAAACTCTGATATACCATACTTCTGCTAATTTTTGCAATTTGATTGTGTCACTATTTCGTACAAACCCAACATGAATCACCAGCAAACCGCCTTCCTGGTCCTGTGAAAAAATAAATCAAATCAAATCAATCAATTCAGGTCTTTGCTACTAGGCTTGAACTACGAAAGACCTGATCTCCCCCATCCTCGGGAGTACGTAGGCAGCCATCTATGGTGCGGTCTAACCTTCTTAAGAAAACAGCCAAACAGTTTACCTATAAACTCGAAATATCCAATTAAATACCAGTCGCAAGACACCAAAACTTATATAAACCCAAATCCTATAAAGCCTCCATGATCAACAAACCCTTATGAGAGACCCTCCGACATCTCAATGTCAGTCCATCAAGAAAGAGTTCATGGTACATTAAGACATTAAGCCACAAAGAATGTGGCAATCATTGAGCAAAGATCAAAACATATGCAAAAGGGAAGTGAATCAAAATATATTTCTTTCTATATAATACTGTTTAATATATACAATGTGTCATGTACATGAAAAAAATGGCTAACCTAGTCTATGCAGGAAAAAAAAGCTAGTCTATATACCTGCAGTCAAACGAGACAGCAAATCCAACATCGCATCCCTCTCTGAAGATGAAGGTGCATCTCTGAGCTCCTGTCCTGCAGTCTCAATACGTGATAAAAGATTTTCGGTCATCTGAAGAGTAGTACCATGATCATCCATAAGTGCACTCATATCTGCGACAATGCCCTTCGTATAGGATCTAAGAGCCGTACTCTTAGTAATGGAAGCATCCCTGGCAGTTCGGGCCTCATCCTTCCCTATACAAACGGCATCCTTGACATCAATGCCCTAGCCTGACCCCTCTCAAAGGTCAGAAGTTGTATCATCTTCTTTAAAGACTCTACAGAAGGTGGGGCAGCAGCAGCTGAAGAGCTAGGAATGTCACTGACCATAGCTACTATCCAACCAGCGAATAACTTATCCTCTGTAGGAGAAACAAGATCCTCTATAGGCTCCTCCCTATCTAAATCAGTGCTAGGCTCTGAATAAATAACCATAGCCGATGCAATGTTTGCCTCCAGCCACGCAGAATACTCTGAGGAGAGACCCGAGTGAGTCGCTGAAAAATCAGCCCTCTCTTGATGAGTCCAATAATCATAAACTCTGGCTAGATCATCCTCTGACAGAGATAAGGCTGATGATCGCTTATTTGTGGCTCCATCAAAAGGATTAACATCTTGGAACTGATCAAACTGTCCTATGACAACTAGTGGATGATAAGTAGTCACCCCTCTTAGACCAGTTAAGGGCAAGAAGTCCATACCCACTATATGAGTAAAAAAATTGTAAGGGGAACTGAATCCTGAGCAAAGAAAGATGGAAAAGGGATCCTCAATCACGGCCTGAAAAACAAACCAAGATGCTGCATCTATATAGTCAGCCGGTCGAAAAGAGTAAGACATGGCTATCTCATGTGTAAAGCAGTACCCATGGCGTCTAAAAGTCCCAATCCGTCTCAGATGCATCATGAACCAAATGTACAATAATACGACACTGCCTCTGAAATACTCAGTGGGTCGAGTACGACAGAATGAAGCCGACATCAAGGTCTCTGCCAAAATCATTAGAAGGATGGTATGACCCTCCCTCAAAGAACTCACTACAGTGATCAAGTCAATGTCCAGGTGATCCATATATAATGACATGTACAAATATGCTACAACATATATCAAGAAAGTATCTACTCTAGCAACTCGCCAATCATCCTCAAAATTGGTGAAATCCTCTGAGTACTCCGAGTAACTGTCTGCAGACCCAAAATGGTCAATCAAAAAGTTCATGGACACTACGTGTTATTGGGTAAAATCTAGTTACGCACAACACGTAAGTATACCTGGTCAACATGTAATAAAGTGAAAGTAGAGTATCATTCCCATGAGGACCTATTTAATAATACTTACCAAGTACTAACCCGTAACCAACTTAATTTTATTTAAACAGATAATTTCAAGTTTGTGAATTAACAATATATAAGTAAACTACTACTAACTACCACTAGTTTAAAATAAGATTACAGAGATTTAAGATCACAGCTTCACTTATTGCTTCACTTAAATTAATACACTTCTTATCAATTCTGCTCACTATTCTGAATTGTTAATCAAGAACACATAAATAAATATGACCATCTCTCAATGCATCATACACAAATCAACTTAAATCCACAGATGATAGAATTAAGAAGAACACCCTAATTAACTAATTCACTATATCTCTATGTGAATTATAATTAAAGAGGATTTAAAACTCAAGTTCTTTATCAAATTACATGCGATGTATAGGTATATCTCTATCCTAGACATAAATCATGAATTCCAATGCCATGCAGAAAATATAATCACATACTATTATGATCAAATTTAAATCTATAATCCCTCTCTCGAATTCATATAGATTATCACAATAATTGCTAGCTAGACAATTAAATAATTAAGCTCAAATCACAATCGACAATCCCTAAAATAAATTGCAATAATCAATAGAGAAGCATATTAAAATAAACTAGGCAATAAGATCCATTAAAATCATAAACAAGAGATTTAGTTCATAATTATTGAATTAAAACCAAGAATCCACACCTGAATAAACATTCAAGAAACAATAGTAGAAGATAAAGAAGAGAATATAATCTGTAGACGAAATCCTTGAGTCTCCCCTTCAGCTCTTGCAATGAATCCTTCGCGCTCCCTCAATTTCTTCAATCTCCAAATCTAATGAGAACTAGGGTTTTGACCTAATCTACTTTAATCTCCTTGAATAGAATACCCTTAATCCTTGTGCGTACTCCTCCATTTATATGCCTCTTCATTCACTCTTTTTTATCTTTCCAAATCGCATCCCGAATCCTCGCACACCATCTTCAGAATCACACTCGAACAAGGAAACTTCAAATTGACTGCCGCGTACCTCTGCTCGACGAAGTTTTCTTCTCAAGAATTTTGCTCTGGCAAACATGCGCCCCGACGAACATTAATAGCCTAAAATTTGCGCCCCAGCGAAGTTGTCCAATTATGAGCTGACTTTTCTCTTTTATGTTGAAGATCCTGTTCTCGTCCACACAACCTATTCCTTCACATAAGCAATAAAAACAAGTAAAAATGCTACAAAAATTACCTGAAGTAGTGAAGACTTTGGTTTAAAAAGTAACCGACTCGTAAGTATAAAACCCACTCATCACATGCCCTGATGTGATCTCATCTAAGACGACCGTACGTCGTAAACCTGCCAGTGTCATGAACTACCGTCGCAACTCACCGACAACCACTCTGGCACATGGTCTATCCAGGGGAAAATCCGTGATGCGCTCATACTCCTCGAGTGTAGGAGTCCGCTCATGGGTAACAATTCGAAAAACCTGTCTCTCAAGGATCCAGCAAGATAGCATGCCTTCTACAAAACCCACAGGGACCTGGAAAGTCAATAGGGACATAGAGTGTCTCAATATATAATTAGCGGCCATCCGGTCTAAATAAGAAAAATAATCATACCAAGACCTCAAGGATGAGGCTATCAAATTGGGTTGGTTGTGCTCAATACGGGAGATAGTGGATGAAGACATCTGTAGAACCGTATCATGAGACCATCCAAGGGTTAATGCTAACTCATAAATATAATAATGTATGCATCATGATAAATGATAATATGGTGCAATAAATAGAAAACATTATACATACATCTCTAAATACATCATCCGATAAAGATCAAATACATCATCTTTATATATAACTAAAAATAAAAAGTACAGGGAAATGGGGCACATCCACCCAATAGTTAATAGAAGCTTATCAAAAAAGATAAGGAGATCCTATAAAAGAAATCTATGGTATCTACATCATCCAGCTAATCAACCTGCTATAACCCCTCCAGATTCACCGTATCTCTGCCAAAGGGAATATCGGTTAGATATAGAGGGGGATCTACTCTAGTGAAACTATCAGAGTGTGGGCCACCTAAGGGACCAGCGCCAGAGCTGGAATGATCAAAAAAATCTACCTCCGACGGATCTCTGCCTAAATGCATAATGAAAAGGTGCACTTGGTCCATCGCTGGGTCAAGCTGGCAATCTGCTCTAGGTGGGTAGGCTCTCTTACACATACAATCTAGTCTGTCATCATCACAGACCCGAAAAACATGTCCGCTATACACTGAGTGGCACGGGTCTGAGGTCCAATAGTACGAGGAGTCCACCAGCGATAGAAGGCATTCTAAGTGTAAGGACCCTCTGATAAAGTAAAGCCATCTAAGCTCATCGGGGAATCTCTATGATCGACTGAGATAAAGACCATTGACGTCTAAAAAGAGGTAGATATGGAATGTGAATCTCTTTTGTAGTGCTCGTAATAGCTCACTCTCCCAAATAGAGTTCCCAGCCTCCCTCCGTCAAGAAGGGGATCCAACGAGTGGATAATGCATACTCTACCCCGGTCGGAAAGCCGTCCTTAACCCTACCGCCAGATGATCCGGGGTATAAGGAACCCATGTGATAACGTCAGCGGTTCTTCGCCCCCGAGATCTATACTAAAGTGGAGTAATATAAGTGCTGTCCCCGAGGGTATGTATCCAGGCCTAAATTAGTAACTAGGCGTAGGCAATGGAGCCTTTCATATGCCCAAAATTAAAAATGCAAAGATTAAATGTCATCAGTTATGAAGATTAACAACCCGAGCGAGGAAAATTGAAAGATAAGGGGAAATTACTTACCAGTAAAAATGGGTAAAAGCCTAGCCAAGCCTTTGCCATGCCCTTTAAGCGTAGGCGCATCCCTGGAAGGAAATAGGCGAAGGTGAATGAGCCCTAATAAAAGTCTCTGATGCGGTCCACATCACGAGTAGTGCTAACTAAAGCAAAGGAGACAGTCGAGGAGTTGTCTGCCAGCAAACAACCCCTGATGATGATCAAGAACAATCACCGAAGAATGCAATCTCTATCCCTCTGATCAATAGGAAGTTGTTCAGACAGGGCTACACTCAAAGCATCAATGCTCAAGGGACCAAAACGAACAGCTCGACCCTTGAGGGCCGACAGAGGAACTCTTAATAGGGATCGAACTGTAGCCAGTGAAATGTCAGCCACTAAAGGCACCGGCTCCCCTATAAACTCTAGTCCAATGATGAACTGCTAGTCCATTAGTGTCATCATCACCTTGCAGTCTAATAAATGGAGAGACTGAGTTTGGTGAAACCAGCGCTCAGAAAAAGCCCACAGATAACCCCATTGGCGGCGACGGGGAGCAATAGAAAAGAAAGCCTGAAAACCCCAAGAATGGACGATAGATTGACATTCTAGATGAATAGTCCGGTATAAGAGGTGAATACTAAACTAGTTTCCCCTAGGCTGAGTGAAGCCTGGAACTTGCATCAATTTCAAATCAAGATTACACCATTGCCCCAAAAATGGAAAAAGAAGGAATTCAAAAAGAAGATTTCTGTTGCCTCATTCGCATGAAGGTAGATTGATGGGTGACGTCTTAAATCATTCAGAAGGTCGGGAATCATCATATTAATACGAGGGAGGTCTCGACTTAGAATAGAAGACGAAGAAGCGGGGTCTATAATAGGAACATCCTCTTTCTCATCTATAGCATTCGTCCTATAAACTCTAATAGGACGAATCACCGACTCAGTCAATCGGCGAGGTTGTCGGGACGGACGAGGCACAGGGACATCAAAAGCCGTCCTCCTCACACTTGAGGAGACCTTGTGAGAGCTAATCGGTATATCTGAATCCATAAACTGAACAAAATCTCCAAATCACCTCAGAAAATGTGAGGTACTTTTCAAATTTAAAGCTCATTAAATTCAAGTAATTGCATTATGCATATCCTATGTGTTAAATCGTGCATTAGTTTAACATACATCCCCAGTTGAGTTAAATTTGCATGTTCATTAAATATCCAGACTCGTGAAAAAATTTCACCAGAGTCTCATTTGTAAAATGGACTATCCGCATGCACATAGGCATGACTAGGTGGCCATTCAGTAGCACACCAACCCAAAATCATGAGCATTTCATATAACACGTGAAAAATATTAAAATTAAACCCACAATGGTAGCCAATCACCATGTGTACTTTTATTAAAAATTAATGTTTATTTGTCCTCAAATAGGATGAATAAAATAGCCAAAAGGGTGAAAATTGACTGTCATGAAAATTAAATTTTTTCACACTGAAATGTTCAGCATGGTAAAATACACTTATTTACTAATTCTGTTCATTTTTATTAAGTCATCTATGCATACATATTTGATTCATTCTGTTTAAACCCATTAAGCATGAAATCTAACATTCTAACGGTCAAAACATGAAAAGAAAGGATGTAAACGTTACCAGAGTTGTGCACAACATTTGTACAGTTGATGAGTGGGTTTCATACTTACTAATCGGTAGTCGTTATAGCTTGATTCTAAATGTTTTCGAGTAATTTGCCTAGCATTTCTACTAGGTTTATACATTTATGTGCAGGTCATGAAATGAAGGCGAAAGTAGCTTAAAAAGGACAAATGAAATATTTTTATTCCTTAATGCTTAATCTTTTTATTGTGTGTCTAAATATATTCATTATTCTTATATTTTTATTTTAGGTATAATTGAAGCTATGCATGCTAGGGGAATGAAAAAGGACAACCCCAATTGGGCTGACCCAATTCGATAGTTAAGGGACTCAAAATGATTCAGCAAGTTAAATGGAGAATGGAATTTGATGGGCCCATGTTTCCTAGCAGAGCACGAAATCAGCATGCAAATTCAGGATCCGGCTGGACAGTGCTTGGCCCCGTTGGGGCGGGTAATTTGGCAAGGGAATCCCCGCTGGGGAGGGGAGGTGGCAACAAGCAGCTGCAGTCTCCTTTCCTACGCGGACAGCAGCTGGTCTTCATTTCCTAGTGTGACTCGGGTTTGGTTCAAGTGGAGACAAGGAGCTGTAATTGGCATGATATATAAAAAAGGGGCTGGACCCGATAGGAATGGGCAGGCTGCTATCCTTTTTCGTTTTGGATGGGTCTAGCAAGTGACAAGTGGGCTGACTCCTTTTCTCACACGGAGTGGTGGAGCATAATGATAAAAAGCTGCTGACTTCTTTTTTCCTTTTCTCACACGGAATGGAGCAAATGGAGAGTTAGTGGGCTATGCAAATAATATATATATATATATATATATATATATATATATATATATATATATATACTAAGCACCTCTATGACTCTCCTCCTATACTAATTAAATAATATATAATATATATTATATCCCTAAGCTACTCTCCATCCTTCCCTTTTTGTATCCAGTCAAATCTCTTATATATATATATATATATATATATATATATATATATATATATATATATATTATTTGCATAGCCCACTAACTCTCCATTTGCTCCATTCATATATATATATATATATATATATATATATATATATTAGCTTAGTTATTATTATTATTATTATATTAGATTAGTTTTAGTTTTTATTACTTTTCAATTAAATAAAATAATAAACCCTAGTTTAGAGGGGATTTTGGAGATTGAAGCATTAAAGATCAAGCGATAGAGCAAGACGGAGGAAGAATTTGCCGACAACAGATTCAATTCTCTTCTTTAATCTTTTTCTTATTCTTTTAATGTTTATTCAATTGTGGATTCTTAGTTTTAATTCAATGACAATGAACTAATTCTTTGTTTAAGATTACAATGGATCTTATTGTGTAGCTTGTTTTAATATGCTTCTCTATCAATTATTATAATCTATCGTGGGAATTGTCTATTGTGATTTGGACTTAACTGTTTAATTGCCTGATCAACAATTACCGTGATAATCTATATGAACTCGAGAGACGAATTATGGGTTTAGATCTGATTATAATAGCATGCGTTTGTGATTTATGCGTAGATAGAATTCATAATTCGTGTTTAGGATAGAGATATACCTTTACTCCATATGTAATCTAATAAAGAACCTGTGCGTGAAATCCTTTTTAATTGTAATTCACATAGAGATATAGTGGATTAGTTAATTAGAGTGTCTTGCTTAATTCTATCATATATGGATGCGATTGAGTATGGGTATGATGCATCGAAAGGTGGTTATATCTGCTTTAGTGTTCATGATTAACAATTCAGAATAGTGAGAATAATTGATAAGAAGTGTGTTAAACTTAAATGAAGCAATGAGTGAAGTTGTGATCTTATATCTCCGTAATCTTAATTTAACTAGTGGTATTTAGTATTAGTTTAATTATACTTGAAATTCATTCGTTTATATAAGATATAGTTTGGTTATAGGTTAGTACTTGGTGATTCTTGTTAAATAATTCCTCATGGGAACGATACTTTACTTTCACTTTATTACTTGTTGACCACGTATACTTGCGTGTTGTGCGTAACTAGATTTTATCCAACAACAGTGACGGATTTTGCAAAAAGTAGCCCGAACTGAGTATATCTGAGAGAGAAGTTTTTGATTTTTTAGTTTAATTAAAGTTGAAAATGACTTTTAAAAAGGCCAATGGGGCTTAAATCCAACCGCGGTCTACCGCGAGTCTACTTGCGGCAGCCACAGGTAGACCTGTAGCAACCCAAGGTCGGTCCCACACCCTCCGGCTCGATCAAATTTGAGTCAAGGCAGGGTCCCCTGAAACTGAAAAGTTAAAACAACAAAAAAGGTTCTACACGATTGAGTAAAATGGCCTGAAAACCTAAAACAGAGTACTAAACTTCTAGAACATTAAATCTTTATTGCAAACCATTGGCGACAACTCTAGCATAGCATCGGAATGGGTCTGGTGATGTAAGTCATTGGGAATTGCTTCAACGAAGGTCAGAGTATCTGATATTGCAAATCGTTGGCGAAAACTCCAGCGCAGCATCGGGAAAAGTCCGATGGTGTAAGCCATTGAGGACTACTTCAGCGAAGATCAGAGTATCTGATGTTGCAAATCGTTGGCAAAAACTCCAGCGTAACATTGGGAAGGGTACGGTGGTGTAAGCCGTTGAGAACTACTTCAATGAAGGTCAGAGTATCTAATATTGCAAACGATTGGCGAAAACTCCAGCATAGCATCTGGAAAAGTCCGTTGGTGTAAGCTATTGAGGACTACTTCAGCTAAGATCAGAGTATCTAATGTTACAAATTGTTGGCGACAACTCCAGCGTAGCATCGGGAAGGGTCCGGTGATGTAAGCCATTGAACAATACTTTAGCAAGGATATCAAGACATTCCGGTGATAAGAACCTTTGGGGACTACCGCTCGAGTAGGCATCGAGACCGTCCGAAATGAACATTGTTAACTACCAGCAGGGTAGGTACCGTTGTAAACTAGCATAGCATCGGAAAACCTGGTGAGGACAACCACGGAAAAGTATCTTCATCATGAAGGATCGATGATGGAATCTGTTATAAAAGAAATCTCCAGCTGAGGCATCGAGGCAGTTGAATAATATGAGACCTTTTCAAACTACCGTTCGAGTAGGCATCGAGAAAGTTTGATGATGGTCAACCTTTGTAGATTGCCATTTGAGTAGGCATCGAGAAAGTTCGATGATGATCAACATTTGTAAACTACAGTTCTAGTAGGCATCGAGAAAGTTTGATGATGATAAACCTTTGTAAACTACATTTCAAGTAGGCATCGAGAAAGTTCGATGATTGTCAATCTGGTGTAAACTACCATTTGAGTAGGCATCGAGAAAGTTTGAGGATGGTCAACCTCTATAAACTACAATTCGAGTAGGCATCGAGACAGTTCGATGATGATCAACCTTTGTAAACCACCGTTCGAGTAAGCATTAGGAGGATTCTATGATAGTGATTATTAAAAGCTCTATTCCCGGTAGAAGCATTTGCATTAACCTAATGATAATCCAAACCATTGGTGACAACCCCAACGTTAATTTCAGAAAGGTCCAGTGGTATAAGCCATGGAAGTCATCCCTAGTAGAGAATAGGGAATGGTCGTTAATACAACCTGTGGCAGCTAACCCCATAAAGGCATATAACATTCATAACATGTCATACCATGCATTGCATTACATTTGCATTAATCATATTTCCAGTGTCTAGCAATCTTTATCCAGTTCATTCCATTGCATTGTATAAACATGATAAAGAGGGGCATATGTAGACACTCAAAATTTGGCATTCCTAATACTAACCACGCAAGAGGGAAAAATAATCTTTTATCTTCTGGAGATAACCCTGGAAGTCTACAACATCAATTCAAACCTTTGGAGACAGCCCCGAAAATTATCAAATAAAACCCCTAAGACAGCTCCGGGAAACATCAAATCAAACCCCCGAAGACAGCCCTAGGAAACATCAAATCAAACCCCCAGAGACAAACTCGGGAAACAACAGAAATCAAACCCCAGGAGACAACCCCGGGAAACATCAAATCAAAACCCCGGAGAAAGCCCCGGGAAACATCAAATCAACCTCGGAGACAGTCTCGGGAAACATCAAGTCAAACCACCGGAGACAACCCCGAGAAACATCAAATTAACCTCGGAGACAACCTTGAGGACAGATAGAAGTCAACAGCAGTCAAACCCCGGAGATAACCCTGAGGGAAGATAGCTGCAGCAGTAGCAAGTCTGAAGACAACCCTGAAAGGGCAAAAAGGCAATTTTACAAAATTAACATCAATACTGATCAAAATACTATGGATAAGGACATACAGAGCCATCACAGCGATCCTAAGTGCAAACTGCACCATACAGCTCAACTGACTGACTGCGAAGACTTGAAGATCTGGTCATGGACCCATCTTCTAGGATTCTGAAAAGGTAAATCCCCATGTCATTACGTAGCTCTCAGAAAGAGCTTTTCGAAAAGGTATGGCACGCCTCCATCGGACTCTCGAATTATAAGTTATAAGGTTTCAAGCGGACTATACGTTGTTCGAGGTGCACGTACTTTGAGGCAGCGGGGCCCACCAGGCCCAGTCATAGCTCTACCTGCAGCTGCCTTAGGTAGACTCGCGGCAGGCCATGCCTATATATACCCCCTCCCCCCTTAGCTTCTAAGAGAAGAATAGAGAAGGAAAAGGCCGATGAGAGAGAGAGAAAGTAGCTAGAAGAGAGAAAATAAGCTTATATCTTACTCCGATTTCTATAAAACTTCTTTGTAAAAACTCATATACATATATACTACAACTTATCAAATTTTAATTCGTGGAAACCAAGTTTTGAGGAGCTAGAAGCAGTTCGATAGCCATTCTCATGCCATACTGTAAGATTTCGTCAGATCTGCTCTTTTTGCTTGCTCTAACATATATATAAGTACTATATATATATAATTAGTAGCTTATATTGGTCAAATATAACTTTTTAACTGTTCATTTCATGTAAATTGTCAATATTTATGCTTTATTAACTATATCTGTACTAGATCTAGTCAGATCTAGCTTTTAACCGGTTCAAAAGTTGTAAAACTTGAACCTGGAAGCTAGAATGGCTAAGATCTGTACAGATCTAATTTTCTTTCTAGTTTTTGTAAGTATTTTGCAACCATGTGACCCTAGATATGTATCTAGAGGAAATTGGAAGCATTGGGTTATTCGCTTACGAGGATTTAACTGATGAATCCTTCGTCCAACGACGTCTAGTATAGATATATGTTTTATTTAAGTATATGTTTGCGATGCAGACTGTTTATGTGATATCATGTGACCCTAGGAGCCATATGATCTACAATTTAATCAATGGATCTAGATCCAGCTCCCGTGATGGACCTTTTAAGTTGTATAGATAGCTTGCCAACTCTTGTACTTGTAAATCCAGGGCCTTAAAGCGGGTATCCGAATTTAAAGCCTAAACTAGTGAAAACTGTGGTTGTGGTGTTCGGGCATACTTTGATGGCTTTAATGCCTATAAGGAGCCCGACAATTGTAGATAATTTTATATTGTCAAAGATGCTTCGCATATTGAGAAATTAAATAAAGTCGAATACGGAATAAAATGCAAGTATCAAAGGACTTCAATTCCTATACGAGCGAAAGGGTTTGAAAATCTCTTTTCAAAACATCACTCTTATATTATTGTCTAAAAATAAAATTTTTAATAAATCAAAACTTTCGTATATACGTCTAACGAAGCACAACACTACTTCCAAGACGAATCATTTCAAGCACATTTAACTGCATTACACATACACACAAACTTCACATGTATCGAGAATAAAAAGGGGCGGTAACCTTGTTTCACGGAAGTCGAGGGGGGGGGGGGTGCCTAACACCTTTCCCTCGCTTAAGCAAGCCCCGAACTCTAAGAATCTCAGGTTCCAGACCAATTAAACGGAGTCACATATTGGGCTATATTATAAAACCTTTCAAACTCCGGTTGAGTTGGTACAACCATTTAAACTCATACTAACTAGCGGCTCTGTCTAATTCAGCCCAATTGCATTAAAATCAATCTTTCAAATCGTCGACATTGCATGTTGGTCTTTTCTAAAATCTCACCCTTTAAGAAAGATAAAATTAACATAGAACATATAAAGGGTAGAGAACACAAACAAAAAATTTTCCTGGCATCGACATCATCAAATAATGGTTGCTGAAGAAGATAGGGAGAAAGCAAACTTTATCACTCCTTAAGGAACCTTTTGCTATCGACGGTTATCATTCGACCTTATCAATGCCGATGCAATATATCAAAGAGCAATGATGGCCTTATTCCATGACATGATGCTCAAAGAGATAGAGGTTTATATGGATGATATCATCATCAAATCCTGAAGGGAAGATGACCACACCGGCCATGTCAGAAAGCTATTCAATTGGCTCCGCAAATATAACTTGAAGCTGAACCCAGCAAAGTGTGCTTTCGGTGTCAAATTCGGCAAATTATTGGGATTTATGATAAGCAACCGTGGCATTGAGCTGGATCCCGCCAAGATTAAAGCCATCACTGAGTTGCCTGTACCCCAAACAGAAAAGGAGATACGGGGATTGTAATACCCGAGAATTTTTGGATATTATTAATGAATAAATTATTGGAAATGAATATTTATTTGAATATAAATGATTATGTGTTGTGTGGTGAGTTAATTCAATTATTTCAAACCGAATTTATAATAATTGAGAAAAATGTGGAGTTTATGATAAGCTCGAAGAATGCCTTGTGTGGCACAGTGGTGAGAATTATGGTGATTTAATTTAATTGAAGAAGGGATTAATGAGTGGATGATTAATTAATAATATATTGTTAATTAATGATTATTATGAGTAATAGCATATTAATGAATGAATAGTTAATTAATATTTTGAGATTAATGTTTGTTCAATTAATTGCTTAGTATATAGTTATGTAATCACATATTGTATAGTAACAACAATTATATAGTACAAAGTATAATGTGACATTTTAATATAACTATGTAATATAGGGACTATATGGTAAAAGGGAGTAAGTCAAATGAATTACATAAATAAACCCAAGTGAATACATGTTATGTGTACATTGTGCAATATGGAACCAAACTATATTATAAAGTGTAGTGTGACACTTTAGTAAGACTATGCAATATGGAAACTATATTGTAAGAGTAATAATTGTATAAGTTACATAAATGATGCTTATGTGACCATGTGATAGGTATAGTACATTAATGTATACTATATGGAATATTAAATTAAAGTATGTGAATAATTAATATTAATAATTATTTTAATAAGTAACATAATTGAAATAATGAGGTTTATAATAATGTAGTATGTCACTATTCAATTAAATCATAAATTAGCATATTAAAATGTACATGGATTATATATTGAGGTGTATACATGTACCCCAATTTGCTACCATGTAATATTGTAATGTCATTAAAATCCAAGTATACACCCAATTGATTATCAAAACCTAAGTATACATGGTGGGCTTATATATGTAACCTTAGTGTGTGGTATTCATGCTGCTGAGCTTTGTATTGCCTTGTCCTAATATGAGAGTCACTTTCTCTCCTCACGTGAATGACAAAAGGCTAAGGCCTATTCCTTCTTCTTCTCCCAAGCTCAACAACTAGCTCATCATTCTAAGGGGAGTGGCCTCAATAGTGAAGCTCAACAACTAATCACCAACTATCTAATGTCCATTGAATTCTTCTTCCTTCCAATAGTTTGATTCATGGTGCAATAACTTGGCATGGTTAACAATTCTTCTATAAATAGAGCCTCCCTCTACTCATTTGATGTTACTAGGATTTAATTGCTAAGTTAATATAGAGAGAGTTGAGAGCAATCTGATATTTGAGAGCAATTCTTGTACAACTCAAAGCTTTAAGAGGTATAATCCTTATCCAACTTTGAAGTTTAGCAATTTCAATTTATAGGAATTGGCATGAATTAGTTGGAATTGATAATGTGAAATGGTGTTAATGTGTTAGGATAGTCTATGTACATGTTATAAATGAAATGTGTCTATTTGTAAGCATGTTTTAAGAGATTTCTGAAATGGGTTTAGAAGCTCTGCTCTAGCAGAAAATTGTCTGGGCTGGAACTGGAGTGGCGCAGCCGCGCCACTCCATAGTACAAACAGGGCGTGCCGCCCTTCTGCAGAATTAATTGATGATTTTGTTATGCTTTCTGATATAGGGAGCATGCCAGTATAACTTCATTATGACTATTTAAGCCCCTAATATGCTGACATAAGTGACCTTGCATATTATCACATTCCATAACTTGATTTTTATGACTTTCTAAATAAAACATAAGTTTTCAAAAACAAACTTGACAAACCAAGAATACCTTGAGTTCTAAAAATTCAAGCATGTTTATGTGGTCTATTTATATGTATATGAAAGCATGATATAAGTTGTATGGACTTATCTCACATACTTGAATGGTTTTGACAACCTTCTAAGAGGAAATGTAGAGTTTCAAATACAACCTTGATAAACTATGTGCCCTTTAAATTCTAAACTTGTGAGCATGTTTAGGTAGTATAATTATGTATATACATGAGCATGCCATATGATATATGAAGCTACTTTGTATGATTAGTTAAACATGAGGCTTTTCGAAGAAACCTTAAGAGTTCATGAAACTAGTTGGTTGATAACCACCTTGCATGTATTCTAAAAATTATAACTTTCTTGATAGGGTCTCATATGCCTCTAGACATGATAGAAATGAATGCCTAGCTAGTCATATGCATTGTAAACTAGTTGAGAATGAATTAAGACAAGTTGAACGAACTTCATAACTTGAAATACATGACTAAGGTAACCTGAGCATATGTAGTTGAGACATATGGACCTCATTGCATGTGTATATTAAGTAAACGTGAGGAACATTGTAATCGAACACGTTAAGCCTCGTTAATTGGAAATTGTTAAAACTATGTGGAAAGCATGACATAAGAATCAAACTTATCAAAACATGTATGTTTTTGCAAGTGTTATCATATATATATATGTGGGTGTGAAAGCTAGGCCAGGCATTGTGCAGCTCAGCTCTGATCTGAACTGGGAGCAGCGCGGCCGCGCCACTCCCTAGTTCAAATCAGGCGCGGCCGCACCACCTTGCAGAGAAGTCTGACTGTCCTGTTTGTAATCTGAGATTGATGTATGCTTGTATTGTTATCCTAATCTATAATACATGTATAGAACATTATTTAAAGTGTCAATAAGCATGATAAGATGAAACCATATAGAATTGATCAATGTTTATAAAACTTTCAAATGATAAGTCGGGTGACGATTATGAGTTATGTTAGTTGGTTTCGTAGTATGTGTGCTACGTGTATGTTAAGTGCGTAATGACAGGCATAAAGAATTATACGACTAAGTTAGAATTGTGCGTGTATATCAAACTTACATATTAAGTTTGTGTATCAAATGTGCATAACTAATAAATGTCCTATATACATAACTATGTGATAATAGGATTTGAGAAGTATTGATAAGCTTTACTTTGGTAATCTACGCTTAAGGCAAGTATCCTAAACCACCTTGCATTACTTTATTTAATGGATATTGTAAGCAAGTATTCTACTCATATTGAACATGTATTGAGCTTGTACTATTATTCCTTATACAAGTAAGCTATTCTAATTACGATTCATGACTTGTTGCTTCATAGCTAAGATAAAATCGATTATATTCTTTAAACTTTAATATCAAGTATTGAACTTATAAAGAGGGGTCTATGCCATTTGATTCGGCTAGACTTATATTATGAATTTCAATCCTAACCAATTGATTGGTGCGGAATCTTGTATTGACTGAGAAGAACAACCTTCTTTGAAGGGAAAATATAATTGTCGGGAGACCGACGTGCGCGCTTGAGTACGATTGAATGTTATGCATAATATAAGGTACTTTAGGCTGATTACCTGGTGTACTTGTTTTTATTGGATTATCAGTATATTTCTGTTAATTCTAGTAGAAGTTTATAGTCCTTAGTGACTCCTCAGTATTCAATTATCTTGAAATCTTGAATTGATTTAGCATTGAATCTTATTGATAACTTTCTGTCCTTAGCGACTGTTATTGAGAACTGTTGATATTTCTTGCTATCCTTGAACTATCATATCCTGTTATACCCTTTGGGATTCAAAAACTATATTACTCGCCTTTATTGTCATATTACTTGCTGAGCAAACTTGTTGCTCATTCTTGCTTTTCCCTAAAAACATTTCAGTTAAGGCAGAGCGGGGTGGACCTTCGGGCACCGACAAAGGCAAGGGCAAGGCTACCGACTAGCGAGTCCCTTTATGTTTTAAAAATTTTGGTGTTGTATTATGACAACTATGATAATGTTTTAAGACTAATTCAGAACTATGTTTAAACTTAAGTAGGGTTATGTAATAAGTCTTTATTTGATATTATTATGTAATCTACTAAGTATTGTAGGTTGCGAGACTTGGGGGAATAAATATAATAAATCATTCTATATTATTATAGATTATCCGCTGTGATTTTATGATTTTACTTATTATTGTTAGAACGTGACACACTGGATTCGAGGCATTGGCGGCCCGAATTTGGGGGTATCACATGGATTTCTTGGGAGAATCAATTTCATAAGAAGATTCATCTCTCAACTCACTGCAACTTGTGAGCCCATCTTAAAGCTCTTAAGGAAAAATTCCTCCAAAAAATGGAATAAAGATTGTCAAAAAGCCTTCCTCGCCATCAAGAAAGAGTTGTCTGAAGCCCTTATTTTGGTGACTCCCTAGGAAAAAGTTCCATTGTTCATGTATATATCAGTCAGTTCCAACGTTATGGGTAGCATGCTGGGACAGAAAGATGATAGAGACAAAGAAAGAGCCATATATTACCTTAGTAAGAGGTTCAGCAGCTGTGAGCATAAATACACATTGATTGAAAAAATTTGTTGTGCGTTAGCATGGGCTGCCATGAGGTTACAACATTACCTTAATGGGCATACAACCTATCTCATATCTCGCATGGATCCTCTGAAGTACATATTCAGTAAGCCCATGTTGAATTACCGATTGTCCAAATGGCAATTAATCCTCTAGTAATTCGACATTATCTACATCTTCAGGGAATTGCGGATCAATTGGCCGAAGCACCATCAGGAGACTTCGAACCTTTGGAAACATACTTCCTAGATGATGGGGTGATGATAATTCAGTAAATCCATCGAGAAGATACAGTCCAATTCTGGAAATTGTACTTTGACAGGGCTGTAAACATGGAAGGTGCAAGAGCAGGTGTAGTTCTTGTATCCATTATAGGAGAACGGTATCTCATGGCCTCCAAGCTACAGTTTGTCAACACAAATAACACAGTCGAGTATGAAGATTGTATAATGGGATTGAATTTGGCACAATCAATGGGTATCAAATGGTTAGCGGTCTTTGGGGATTCCGAGTTGGTCATCAAACAAACCACCGGGGCATATCATACCAAAGAATTGCATTTGTTGCCGTACGATCGACAGGTTATCAAGATGGCTATGGAGTTTAAAGAAATAGCCTTCATTTACATCCCTTGAAATAGAAATGATTTCGCACATGCATTAGTAACATTGGCTTCCTTGATCCACATATCTACAAGAAGAGGAATTCCTGATATCAAATTTACAAGGCAGAAGGCACCAGTCTATGGAACCTGTGTAATAGCCGAGAATTTTCATATATTATTAAATAAATATATTAATGGAAATGAGAATTTATTTGAATATAAATGATATTGTGTTATGAGATGAATTAATTCAATTATATAAAATTGAATAATTATAATAATTGAGAAATTAATGGAGTTTGCGATAAACTCGTTGATAGCCTTGTGTGGCACAGTGACGTAATATAAGAATGATTATATTAATTTAAGCGAATAATTAATCTATATTAATTATTATTATAAAATATTAATTAATTGTTATCGTAGAATATTAATTAATTATTGTGGAATATTAACTGTGATTGATTAATAATATGTGATTATTATTATTGCAAGAAATATAATAATAATAATGAGCAACATGTCTATAATATAATAAGATTTATATTTATATACTATGCGTGATAAATGAGCAATGGTTGTGAATATTAATAATTTCATTAACTAACGAGGAATAGATTAATTAATATTATTGTTAATTAATCAATGAGATGAATAATTTATTTATTTGACATTATGAATAATAAAATAAATACGTAAGTTATTAACGTAATAAGATTATAATAATTGTTACGTGCAAGTATATTTAAACTATACTCTATGATTGTACATAGTAAAACTATGTGTTTTGATACTTGAGGTGTAAACATGCATTATAATGCTACTTTTGTGACATTAGCATGTGTGGGTATTCATACAATAAAGTTCCTTATTAGCTATGAAAGGTAGTGTGACACTAGTATATAAATAATTAATAAAGTTCCTTCATTCATTGAATGAGGCAAGATGTGTTGTGACATTAAAATAGCCTATGTGACAATATGTATGTAAGTATACATTAAAATATTGTATCATGAATATAAATAATAATTAATGAATATTTATATATATAATGGAATAATAAAATTTAATAAAGGAAATAATGTGATGTGATTATATCCGGTATTAATAAATGTACATGGATAATATGTATGTTACATTGCCATATCACATCTACTACCTTGAAATATTAAACATGTGACTTACATTATAATGTTAATTATAATATATAGTATCAATATATATATATAATAGCCTAAGTGTATGATATATGTATATATGGCCTTAGTGTTAATACACTTCATGTTGCAAATATGCTGAGTTTCATATTTCCTTGTCCCTAAATGATAGTCACTATCTCTTCACACGTGAACACTCATGAAGCTATCCTACTCCCTATATCCTCAAACTCAGCACATTCTAGCTAGCATGATTCAATGGGGATTGGCTCTCATGATGCATTCCACCAACTACTACCAACTTCTCATTAGCCATCAAAGAATACAACAATCCGTTGGTTTAGTTTGAGGGTGCAATACATTGTATGGTTAATGTATTTTCTATAAATTGAGCTCTCCTTCTCCATTTTTCTTTGCTGAGATTTTGCTAGGTGTTGAGAGGAAGAGCACATACATATAACAGTGTGAGCATTCTGAGTTTAGCAGCAGTTCATTTGGATAACAGAGGTATAATTCCATTCCCTGTCTTCATTTTCAAACTCTGTCAAAATCAAATTCTTGATTCTTGTTGTAATTTATCCCAATTTGGATTGGGATATGTTTCTTAGTTGCTATATGGCTTATATACATGTTTGAACTGGATTGTAGTTGTTTAAAAACTATTTTCGTGAAGTCATTTCGTGAGTTGGGCTAGAAACTGCCGTGGCTGCCTGCTGTCTGGTGCGAACCAGTAGCGGCGCAGCTGCGCAGGTTTAAGCCTGGGATGCGGCGCAGCTGCGCTGGCACCCTGCTATAGTTTTCTGCATCCTGCTGCAATCTGTTGAGTCATGGCTTGCTCGTATAGGTTTAAACAAGCTTGGTGTCTGGTTAAACATGTATAGTAATATACCTAGACCTAGAATGAACATATATTGCTATGTTTGCATGTAAAGTATATGAAACGACATATAATTGTGAAAATAAACAAAAGTTTCATGAACGGACGTTAAATATATATGAAGCATGTTAGTATTCTGACTTTCAATACATATTAGTATGATCTAGCAAGGCATGGAAAGCATGTTAGTAGATGTATACATGCTTCATAATGTAATTTGAGCATGTGAACCTCGATAGTGGACATTCTAACAAAAATATAAGTTTTGAAAAGAAACTTTGACATGCTATGACCATGTTGATATTCTGATCTTATAAGCATGTTATATAGCCGTGAAATGCATGTCGGAAATGATAACATATGTATATAGATAGCATGGACATGTTAGGCCTTATTAGCAAGCTTTACTAATGAAAATATGAGCTTTGAACGTGAACTTTGATATGTTATGTCGAGAGTTAGAATCTGATAATTTTGAACGTGTTTGATGGTAATCTTAGACTCACTAATGTATTATACATGTATACCTACCATGCTAGATATCATGAAATCAAGATAGGCCTAAGTGAAGCATGTTTTCAAACTAATGACAATGATAGTTGCATATATGTGATATGAAAACTCATGAACATGTTTAATACAAGTTATATGAATATCTTATGTGTTTAAAAAGCGAGCATGTTAGACCTTATGAGTTCGTGTCCTTGAATGGCTTTAAGTATTAACTTAAGAACCAATACCATGTATGATTGGATTTGGAAAAGTTATACAAACATAAAAGTATTCGTTAAAATGTATACATGCTACTTGATATTATATGATGTTACTTGAACCCGATTTTGACGGTTAACTTATGAGAATGCCATAACTTGCTAAAATGAAATATATTTTAGTATTGCTTGTAGTCTTATGTGATAATAATAATATGTGAGTATATTTGCTAATTGTGGTAGTCTTACATGATAGTAATGATGTATGAATATGATCAACTTGAGAAAAGAGGAAGTTAAGGATAGAAGTTATATTCTATATAACTGTGTAGCTAGGTTAAAACTTAGCTTATGTGTTGATCGTATATTCGAAAATAAAACGTGAAGTTAAATTATATGACTAATGAATATCATATATATACGTAATTATATTACGATAGGAATTCAAAAATGTTGGCTAGCTTTACGTGAGTAAACTACGCATAAGGCAAGTATCCTAAACCCTTTCATTACTTTATTCAACGGATATCGTAAGCGAGTATCTAAATCTTATCTCTTTGGATACAAGTATTATATCTTTGTATATTGCGAACTAGTTTCCTACTTAATCGTTTGAATTGAATTAGCATACTTGAACTCTTATTTCATTAAAGCTATTATTATGTTGAACTTAGTATTGTTCTTGAATATTGTGAAAGTGTCTATGCCATTTGATTCGGCTAGACTTATATTATTGAAAAGCGACCCAAACTAATTGATTGGTGCGGGATCTTGTATTTGACTGAGAAGAACAACCTTCTTTAAAGGGAATATATATAATTGTCGGAGAACCGACGTGCACACTTGAGTATGATTTATTGTTATGCATAACGATGGTACTTTAGGCTGATCACCTGTTGTACCTGTTTTTGTTGGATTTTTAGTTTATTACTATCAATTCCTGTGGAAGTTCATAGTCCTTAGTGACTGCTCAGTATTCAGTTATCTTGAAATCTTGAACTGATTTTTTATTGAATCACATTGATATTATTCTGTCCTTAGCGACTGTTATTGAAAACTGTTGATATTCTTGTTATCCTTGAACTATCAAACTTTGTTATACCCTTTCGAGAATTAAGAATTATATCACTTACCCTTATTGTATATTACTTGCTGAGCAATTTGTGCTCACTCTTGCTTTCCCTAAAACATTTCAGTTAAGGCAGAGCAAGGCGAACCTTCGGGCGTTGATAAGGGCAAGGGCAAGGCTACCAACTAGCTTGTCTCTTTTATGTTTTAAATATTTTAATATTGTATTAAGATGATGTAGTAAGATTGGATTTGATTATGTTTAAGCTTAAGTTAGATTATGTAATAAGTCGTTAATTGATATTATTATGTAATCTATTAAGTACTGTAGGTTGCGAGACTTGGGGGAATAATTATAATAAATCATTGTAAATTATTCTAGAATAGATTTTTCGATGTGATTGTGTGATATTTAGTTATTATTATTATGATGTATTACCATGAGCACGTGATGAACCGAATTCATGCGACCCCGTGACGGTCCTGGAATTTGGGGGCGTCACAACCTGCATTAGAGAAGTATCAGATGAACTGCCTCCCATCAAACAGCCTTGGTATCAAGATATCAAAGAATACTTTGGGACGGATTTACGCCCGCTGGGATAAGTCAAGATTAAAGAAAGCGGACCCACAACATGGCTATGAAATTTTATTTAAACAGAGATGCGCTTTACAAAAGAGATGCTGGAATAGGACTTCTAAGGTGCCTAGACAGAGATCAAGCCCAAAGACTTATGGATGAAGTCCACGGTGGAGTATATGGTCCACACATAAGCGACCCCTTACTTGCCAAGAAGATAATAAGAACAGGGCATTACTAGATTTCTCTCAAAGCTGACTGTGATAATCACGTCAAGAGATGTTATCAATGCCAAATCCATGCAAATGTCATCCACGCTCCTCCAAATGAACTACACAGTATGAGTTCGCCATTGCCCTTTTCCATGTGGGGGATGGACGTGATCGGGCCAATCGAGCCCAAAGCCAGCAATGGTCATCGATTTATCTTCACCATGATCGACTACTTCACCAAATGGGTAGAAGCTGTCTCCTTTCCCAAAGTCACCGAGGAGGTAATCATCAATTTCATCATAAATAATGTAATTTGTCGATACGGACAACCAGAGGTGATTGTATGAGATAATGCTCAGAATCTGAACAACCAGATGGTGAAGGAATTATGCAAAAAATTCCATATCAAACATCTTAATTCTGTCATCTATCGTCCCAAGATGACTGGTGTAAGAACCCGAATTTTTAGATATTATTAAATAAGAATTTAATAAATAAAATTCTTAAACTGTGAGATGGGTTCGAATAAGAGTATTTTTATGTGATATGAGGCATTTGGTATTATATTACATAGGGTAATATGGACTATGTAATATGTGTTTTTGTGATTTATAAATATATTATTAATATATATTTGTTACTTATCGTAGAGACGATCCAGTTGAGATAAAGGGGGTGGATAAATTCCTATCGATATTAAATAATTTATAGAATTATTTTATCATAGTAGGTTGGTGAAATTAAATATCCTTAATGTATAATCACCATATTCTTGTGTATGTGTATTAATAACTAGTATGTTTATAATATAGGTTATTAATAGCACTTAAGCTATCCGTGAATGGGTTTGGATAGTGAAGCATGAGTTAGTTAAGGAATTAACTAATAAGAATAAATATTAGTTAATTTAAGTTGGGAGTTATATTATGGAATAATATAATTAGAGTATTGAACCTTAATTAACTATGATGATATAGTATAGTGTTTAATTTACTTAAGTAAAGGAGTGAATTAATATGTGTGTTGAATATGTAATTATAGTTGGTACTTTTATATATATTACTTAGAATAGTAATATGTAAGAAAGTGTAATGTACGAATAACGTTAAATATATATATATATATATATATATATATATATATATATATATATATACGTTATTAAAGGAAGATGGAAATCATTATATCTTTAAATGAATATTTGAAGAAATTATTTTGGGAACAATTTATAGAAAAGAAAGAGAACTAATTATTATATATTTCTAATAAAGGGTATTAAAATAATTTGTAATATTGAATTATTTTAATAAAAGGAGGAAATGCTATTTTTGAATAATAATATTACCTTATATATTTTTGTTTGAGGTGTGATTGGTTAATATAGTAAATATATTAAAACGTATTTGCTATATGTAATTAAATTGATGGAAATAATTTATTATAATAGAAAATAAACTTATTATCTATTTTCTATATATAATATATGTACATGTGTCGTACATATAGTTATTTGATATTATATTAAGAATAATATCATGAGACAATAAGTAAATTATTTTCTAATAACGAATGTGCTTATTTGGAGAAAACATAATATTTTATGATATGGCTAAATACATAATTTTAAATGTATTTCAAGGGAGTTTAATTAATGAAAGGAAACTAAGTTATTTTTAATATATTAAATAACTTAAGTTATTATTTGATCGTGAATATTATTATTGGAATAATTAATAGAGTATATATTAATTATTATAAGCGTAAAGGTTATACTTCTTATAAATATAATTAATTGAAGTAGTTTAGCATTTTAATAGCTTGAGTTATTATATTACCGTAAAGGTTATATAGAATATTGGCGTATTTTCATTCACGATATATTTATATATGTGAACCTTGTGACTTAATAGTTCTAATTATATTGAACATGCTATAAGTAGTAAGTGATGGGAATTATAATAAGCTTGAGATTAAGCTTGTGAGAAATGCATTGTGTGGCACGATAATAGATTCGATAATGAATCGATTAATTCAAGGATGAAAGAATTATTAATTAAACAATTAATCTATATTAATTGTTATTATAATAATATGTTGAATTATTATTATTGCGAGTGATAGCATGATAATAAGTATATTTGTTATAAATATAATAAGATTTATATTTATTGTGAAAATTAACTATATAAATGTTAATTAATTGTTATGAAAATTATAATTCCATTGATTAAATGAGAAATAGATTAATTAATATTATTATTAATTAATTGATAAGATAAGTAATTTATTAAATTCTATGTGCAAGCATGCGAATAAAATGTATAGCGTATAGTAACTAACTATATATTATATGAAGTGTGAAGTGTAGTGCAACTATGTTATATAGTGTGGTGCAACAATTTGGTGACTATACTATATATAGAAACCATGTGTTAAGATTGATTAAATTGTGAAAGTTACATGAATATATCATGTGGTTATGTGACAAAATTGTACGTGAGTATACAGTAAAATAATTCATCATGAATGTATAGAGTAAACAATTATAATTGATGATTTCTTCAATATATAATTGAATAATATAACGTGAGGATATCCGGTTAAATTATATCGATAAGATAAAATGTACATGGATTTTATATGTGTAAGTTAAAATTTACTACATGATAGTATTATTGGGACTACATTGTGACACATTAAATTATAACTTAAGTTATACGGGATGAAATGTATACATAATTTATATTACCTAAGTGTATATATTATATATAGAGGTGTATGACCCAAGTGTGGAACTACATTGCAAATGCTGAGTATTGTGCCATGTCCCTTATTATTAGTCACATTTCCCTCCCACGTGAATACACTGTGAAGCTAACTCCCTATTTCTTCCTCAAACTCAGCAAACTCCCTAGCTTCATAGCTCATCATGCATGGGGAGTGGGTGTTATGATGGGATTCAACCACCCATTACCTACCCTTTCATAACCAACATACAATCCTAATTTACGTTGGTTTAATTTGAAGAACAAGAGCAATATCTGGACATTAGTTGCTCTATAAATATGGACTCTCCTTCTCCATTTTTCCATTGCTGAGAATTGATTAAGTATGAAATTGAGAGCATAAATAGAGTGAGTAATTATATACACATCAGTAGAGGAAGTGTGAATTAGCAAGCTATCTGTAAAGGTATAATATACTTTTTTTGTTCTTCATTTTAAGTTTACTGTCAAGTTCCAATTCCTGAAATTGAACATGGATGGATTAATTGTTGAGTAAGAATAAGTTGTTAAGTGTTATATGAAGTTATAAGCATGATAGAATTGTTATATAGTTGCTTAGAATCGAATTTGCTGTGAACATTCAGAGTTGGGCTGGTTTCTGCCGAAGCAGAGCATTCACTGGCTTGGCCGGACACCGGCGCAGCTGCGCCGGGTTTATACCTGGTACTTGCGCAGCTGCGCAGGGTCTTAGTTTCTGTTTTTGGTCAGACCCCGGCGCAGCTGCGCTGGGTTTATGCATGATAGCTGCGCAGCTGCGCAGTGACTGCACCAGCAGCTTTGTGTTCTGTTGTGATTTCTGTCCATGCTAGCATATGATATCACTTTGGACAGGCTTGAATACTGATTTACTTAGGGTGTATGAGTTCTTTAATACAACGTACACATTGGTGAGCATGCTAGCACATATTAGGAAAGGAAACCTCATGTTTTGTAAAATAAACTTATGGTTTCGAACATGAACTTTGGAGGCCGTGTGACAGTTATAGTTGGTGCCTTCTGTTAAAATCTAGGCGTGAGAGTTTGACTTAAATATGCTTGAACATGAGTTTAACATATAGTTGAGAGTCCCTTTCTGCATATCATGACTTGCTTTAGTTACATAATATATGTTTTCTAAAGGAAGTAGGAAACATTAATAATGAAGTTGATGAAACTTATGATATTAAATTCTGATATTTAACACAGGTGTATTGTTGAAGTCATGAGTGTATATAAACATAAAGAATGATTCAAGGTTGTATTGCATGTGCTAAACTACTTTGACTTGGTTTAAAACGATTTCAAAGGAAAATTATGACAATTTTGTAAACTAAGTTGCTTGAACATGGTATAGCTAGATTCTTATATTTTTGAGCCTACATGCTAGTGTTTTAACATCACTTAGATGGCATGTATGTGCACACACCTCGATAAACACTATGAAAGTTAGATAACCATGAACTAGACATGTTTTAAAGCAACAAAGGATGCTAGATATGCCTATATGATAAAGATAATTGTGAGCATGCGTATTAACATTATTATGACACCTCACATATATGTATGATGAACATAGTAGCCTTGCATGACTAATTTAAGTGAGACAAGGATTTTGAAAGGTGAAACTTAGAAAGTTTGAACGTAATGGTTTCGATAAGGTTCGAGAAACGTAAGAGCAATATAGATTATATATTTATGAGTTTTAAAAAAAAAATGTGTCGAACACTAAGATAGTTAAGTGTGTTAATATTGATATTAAGTATGGTTAAGGTATACCTATACGTACCTAGCTATACTAAGCGTACGATAAGAAAGTAAGACGAAGGTTCTAAGAACCAAGTTAGACAATAATGTAACCTTTATTATTACATTGAGAATGTATGGATACACATAACTAATGAGTGTGATCTCTGTGGTTAATATAACTGTGTAGGATTACACGAAGTGCAGATATTCTTAATCAGTTAAGTCGTAGTTGTTAAACTACGAATCAGGCAAGTCTTTCAATTCCTATTTGATATATGAATTCAATAACTGTTAGTTGAATTATATTATGCTATGATAATCTGAACTTATATATGAACTGTATATGAGATATAAATGAGATTGAAAGTTGATCTTTGATGATATACTTGTTATGTGAAAAGTAACATGCGTAGTAAATATAAACTGTTTATAAATGCATGAACTGAGTATGATGTTATATGCTATGTGATGCATGAGGACTGTTAGAATTGCTGAGCTGTCGAGCTCACTCTTTTTCAAATAACCACTTTTGCAGGTTAAGGATTCACGGTAAAGATTTCGTGCTTCTTGATTGATAAAGATAGATAGTATCGCATTTAAGAATACTACTTGGATTATTGTCTGGACCATATTTAGATTCTAGATGATGTACTCGATAGTTGCTTACACTGTTTAATACTTGTTGTATTGTAAGAATGTATTAATTAATACATAGAGGATATCGAGTTGAGTTGTAAATGTTTATACGATAACTCAGATAAGAAGGAATCATATTATATAGTTGATTCAAGATTTGTAATTGGTATCAAAGTTATGGAATCAATAAAAAGATTTTTATTCAAAGGATATTGAAAAGTTTAAATTATTCCGTATTTTAGTAATATCGAATATGATGTAAAGACGAGATCTTGGATATGAATAGAATTTATATTCTAAATTGTAATAAACAAAGTTGTATTCTTTTACTAATGATTAAAAGATGTAATAGTTTGACGATAGTAGTATCGTGACTGCATCGAATTCGAGGTTTCGAAGGAACGTGGATTTGGGGGCGTCACAAATGGTGTTATTGAAGCAGCAAATAAAAATATCAAGAAGATCATGCAAAAGATGTCAGCCAATCACAAAGGATGGCTTGATTTATTGCATATGACCTTGTTAGCATACAGAACATCCATTCGCAATTCTATTGGGACTACCCCCTACTCATTGGTCTATGGCATGGAAGCAGTACACCCCATAGAAGTTGAAATGGAATCATTAAGAATGTTGATAGATGCTCAGATGGAAGAAGATCAATGGTTGCAAGAGCGGTACAAACAATTATCTTTGATAGATGAGAAAAGGGCTGAGCCATCTTCCATGGTCAGTTATATCAGCAAAGGATTGCTCGGTCCTATAACAAGAAGGTTCGATTTCGGCAATTCAAAGAAAATAACTTAGTGTTGAAGAAAGTCCTTTCCAATCAAGATGAGGCCAAAGGAAAATTTACCCCAAATTGGAAAGACCCTTTCATTGTCAAGGAAATATTATCAGAAGGAGCAATCAGGTTGCAAGAAATGGATGAAGGAAGAATTCCTCTAACTTATTAATTCAAACACAGTGAAAAGGTACTATGTCTAAACTGCCTGCAAACCACCATCCTGGTCCTGAAAAAAATAATCAAATCAATCAATATAATTCAGGTCTTTACTGTTAGGCCTGAACTACAAAAGACCTGATCTCCCCCATCCATGGGAGTACGTAGGAAGCCATCTATGGTGCGGTCTAACCTTCAAAAGAAAACAACCAAAACACTTTACCTATAAACTCAAATATCTAACTAAATACTAGCCTCAAGACACCAAACCTCACATAAAAACCAAATCCTATAAAGCCTCCATGATCAACGAGCCATTCTAATAGACCCTCTGACATCTCAATGTCAGTCCATCAGGAAAAAGTTTGGAGTGCATCAAGACAGCAAGTCACGAAGAAAAGTGGCAACCATCAACCAAATATCAAAACATATCCAAAAGGGAAGTGAACTAAAATATATTTCCTTGCCATATAATACTGTTTAATATATACAATTTGTCCTGCACATTACAAAAATAGCTAACCTAATCTATGTAGGAAAACAAAAGCTAGTCTATAAACCCATAGTCAAATGGGACATCAAATCCAACATCACATCCCTCTCTGAAAATGGAGGTGCATCTCTGAGCTTCTGTCATGCGGTCTTAATACGAGACAGAAGATCTACGACCATATGTAGAGTACTACCATGATCATCCATGAATGCACTCATCTCTACAACAATGTCCTTCGTGTAAGATCTGAGAGCAGCACTCTCAGCAATAGAAGCATCCCTGGAAACTCGAGCCTCATCCCTCTCTAGATAAGTAGCATCCCTGCCAGATAGGGTTGTCAACATCAACGTCCTAGCCTGATCCCTCTCAAAGGTTAGAAGCTATATCCTCTGCTCCAGAGCCTCTATTGAAAGTGGACAGAAGCATCCGAAGAGCTAGGAATGGAACTGACCATAGCTGTTGGCAGATCAGGGAATAGCTAGTCCTCTATAGGAGAAGCGGGATCCTCCATAGGCTCCTCCTCATCTGAATCAGTACTAGGCTCTGAATAAATAACCATAGCCGATGCAATGTCTGCCTCCAGCCATGCAGAATACTCTAAAGAATGACTCGGGTGACTATCTGAAAAACCAACCCTCTCCCGATAAATCCAATAATCATATACTCTGGCTAGATCATCCTCTTATAAAGACAAGGCTGAAGATCCCTGGTCTGAAGCTCCATCAAAAGGATGAATATCTTAAAACTGATCAAATTATCCCATGACAGCTAGTGGGTGGTATGTGGGCATCCTCTCAGATCAGCCAATGGCAAAAAGTCCATACCCACCGCATGAGTGACAAACCTGAAAGGGGAACTGAATCCTGAGTAAAGCAAGATGGAGAAAGGCTCCTCAATCACAACCAGAAACACAAACCAGGATGCTGCATCTATATAGTCAGCATGTTAAAAAGAGTAAGACATAGCTATGTCGTGTATAAAGTAATATCCATGACGTCTAAAAGTACCGATCGGTCTCAAATGCATCATAAACCAAACGTACAACAATACGACACTGCCTCTAAAAAAATCGGTAGGACGGGTACGGTAAAATGAAGCCGACATCAAAGTCTCTGCCAAAATTATAAGAAGGATGGTGTGATCCTCCCTCAGAGCACTCACTACGGTGACCAAGCCAATGTCCAGATGATCTATATACAACGACATGTACAAATATGTTATGACACACATCAAGAAAGTGTCCACCAGAGAAACCCACTAAACATCCTCAGAAATGGTAAAATCCTCTGAGTACATGGAATAGTTGTCTGCTGGCCCAAAATGGTTAATCAAGAAGTCCATGGACACAACGTGCCCTAATGTTATCTCATCAAAAATTACCGTGCGTCGTAGACTTGTCAATGTCATAAACTGCCGTCACAACTGACCGACAGCTACTCTAGCACATGGCCTATCCAGAGGTTAATCAGTGATACGTTCATACTCCTCTAGTGTAGTGGTTAGCTCGTGGATACAAAACCTAAAAACCTGTCTCTCGGGGATCCAAAAAGATATCATGCCCTCTACAAAGCCCACAGGGATATGGAAAGTCAAGAAGGACATAGAATGTCTCAGCATACGACCCGCAGCCATCCGATCCGAATCAGGAAAGCTATTATACCAAGACCTCAAAGCCGAGGCTATTAATGTGGGTGGACTGTGCTCAATATAAGTAATAGAGGATGAAGACATCTTTAGAACCGTATTATAAGGCCATCCAGGTGTTAATTCTAACTCATCAATATAAATGTATATCCATGACATATAATGCATGCATCATAATAAATGATAATACAGTACACTAAATAGAAAGCATTGTACATACATCTCTAAATACATCATCTGATGAAAGATCAAAATACATCATCTCTGTTCTACAATTGAAAATAAAAAAGTACAGGGAAATGGGGTACATCAGCCCACTAGCTAATAAAAACCTATCAAAAGAGATAATAAGAGCCTATCAAAAGAAATCTACTATATCTACATCATCCAGCCGGTCAACCTGCTCTAACTCCTCCTAAGTCACCGTATCTCCACCAAATGGAATATCTGGTCAATACATAAGGGGATATGCTTTAGTGAAACTATCAGGGTATGGGCCACCTTAAGGACCAGCGCAAGAGCTGGAAGGATCAAAAGAATCTACCTTCGATGGATCTCTGCCTAAATGTCTTATATATATGCTCGGTACAACCGCTAGGTCAAGCTAGCAATCAGCTGTAAGTGGGTAGGCTCCCTGACACATGTAATCCAGTCTGTCATCATCACAGACCCAGGAACCATGTCCTCCAGGAATTGAGTCACACGGGTCTGAGCCCCAATGGTACAAAAGTCCACCAACGATAGATAACATCTCCCCTACAATGCCATCTAAGCCCATCGGGGGAATCTCTGTGACTGGCTGAGATAAGACCAGTGGCGTCTAGCAGGAGGTAGATATGGAATACGAATCTCTTATATATTGCTCCCAATAGCTCACTCTCCCAAGTAAAACTCCCAGCCTCCCTCAGTCCAGAAGGGAATCCGACGAGTGGATAATGCATACTCTGCCCCGATCGGGAAGCCATCCTCGAAGCTTACTATTAGATGGTCTGGGGTATAAGGAACTCAAGTGATGACATCGACAGTCAGCAACTCCAACTATAAGCAACAATAGGTGAACCCCTCCGCCACAGTGAGCTCTGCCAAAGTAGAATGGTGTCAATGTTGTCCCCGGGGATATGTCTCCAGGCCTAAGGTGGTAACTGGGCGTTGGCAAGGGAGCCTCTCATATGCCCAAAACTAAAAATTCAGAGATTAAATGTCATCAATAATAAAGATTGACAACCCGAGCGAGGGAAATTGAAAGATAAGGGGAAATTACTCACCAGGAAGAACGGATAAAAACCTAGCCAAGCCTCCGTCATGCTTTCTGAGTGTAAATGCATCCCTTAAAGCAAATAGGAGAAGGTGAATGATCCCCAGTCAAAGTCTTTGATGCAAACTACATCACGATTAGCGTTAACTAAAGCAAAGGAGAACGTCGAGGAGTTGTTCGCCAGGAAACAACCCCTGATGATAATTAAGATATAATCACCAAAGAATGCAATCTCTATCCCTCTGATTAGCAGGCAAAGGCTCACACAGGGCTCCAGTCAAAGTGTCAATGCCCAGGGGACCATAGAAAACCGCACGACCCTTAAGGGCCAAAGAAGGAACTCTTAATAAGCATCGAATAGTGGCCGGGGAAATGTCAGCCACTAAAGGCATCGGCTCCCCTATAAACCCTAATCTCGTTATGAACCACCAATCCATTGGTGTCATCACCACCTCGCAGTCCAATAAGTGGAGAGATTGAGTCTGACTGAAACCAGAGCTCAGATAAAGCCCTCAGATAACCCCATGGGCAGTGACGGGGAGCAATAGAAAAGAAAGCCTCGAAACCTTAGGAATGAACGATTTCCTGGTACTTCAGATGAAGGGTCCGATATAAAGAATGAATGATAAACCAGTTCCCCATGGGCTGGGTAAATTCTGGAACCTGCATCTATTTCAAATCAGGATACAACCATTGCCCCAAAATAGAAAAAGAAGAAATTCAAAAATGAAAATTTCCATTACCTTATTCGCATGTAACTAGAGCGATGGGTGATGTCTAAAATCGTCGAAAAGATTGAGAGTCATCACATTAATGCCAGGAAGGTCTCAACGTGGAGTAGAAGAAGAAGAACTAGTGTCCACAATAGGAAAATCCTCCTCCTCTTCTATAGCATCCATCCTATCAATTCTAATAGGACGAATCATTAACTCAATCAACCGACAAGGCTGTCGGGCTGGACGCAAAAAAGGGACATCACAAGCTGCCCTCCTCACACCTGAAGAAACCCTGGGAGAGCTAATCGGTCTATCTGAATCCATAATCTAAACAAAATTTCCAAATCACCTCAGAAAGGGTGAGGTATGTTTTAATTTTAAATCTATTTAATTAAAGTCATTGCATCATGCATTGTCTAGGCGTGTAAGCTTTAATTATTTTAACAAACATTTCCAGTAGAGTTAAATTTGTATGTACATTAAGTGCCCAAACTCAGTGAAAAAATTTCGCCAGTCTCCTTTGTAAAATGGACTATCTGCGTGCACATAGGCATGACTAGGTGGCCATTCAGTAGCATGCCAACCCAACATCATGAGCATGTCATAATGGCATATATAAAACATTAAAATTAAACCCACAATGGTAGCTAAATCACCATGTGCATTTTTTTTTTTATGAAAATTCATGTTCATCTGGCCTTAAATAGGATGACTAAAATGGGTAAAAATGGACTGTCATGAAAATGAATTTTTTTTTTTCACACCGAAATGTTCATCATGGTTAAATACAAGTATTTACTAAGTCTGTTCATTTTTATTAAGTCATATATACATACATATGTGATACATTATGTTTAAACCCATTATACATGAAATCAAGCTTTCTAACGATCAAAACTTGAAAAGAAAGGATGTAAACGTTACCTTTGATTTGCATAACGTTTGTACGGTGATGAAACTCTCAAAAAGCAGCCCGAACTGAGTAGATCTGAGTTGGAAATTTCGGATTTGTCAATGTCTCTTAAGTTAAAAATGACTTTTGAAAGGGCCAGGGGGGTTTAAAACCACCCGTGGTCTGCCGAGAGTCTATCTGATGTTCGATTTGTAACAATCAACGTAGCGAAAACATGGTAAAAATGAATTTTAAAATTTTACAAACCTTATACCCGAATCATCCTTTATGCACAATTATTAATTAAACGAAAGAGAAGAAATTATAGAATCATACCCTTGTAGAACTAAGTTTCCACAGGTACGAGTTCAACTCCAAATCCTTCGTAATCTGCTTGAGTTCTTCGAGATTGATTCCTTTCTTTGATCAACGTTAGCCACCCAAGTATTTGGCCTCTAGAGGTGATCCACCAAGGAAAAAGGTATATTCAAGAAGGTGGGTGTTTGGCTAAACCCTAATTCTATCTCTATAGAATGTGTATACTGTCCCAACTATTGGAATAGTGTGATGTCTAACCTTGTTCCATAATAAGACTTTCTTATTTATAGATGTAGGTAACCCTCCTAAACCATTTAGGTATTGGGTTTCATATTAATTAATTAAACCTTTTAATTAATTAGGTTTCCCAATCCTATTGGGAATAATTAAACTCTTTTAATTAATTAGCCTCCTAATCTTATTAGGAATATATGCGAGATAGAGTATCTTATTAATTAATTCCTAAACTCTTTTAGGAATTAAATAATAATAATAATAATAATAATAATAATAATAATAATAATAATAATAATAATAATAATAATAATAATAAGACTCCTCTTATCAATTTATATTTAATATTTCCAAAATATTAAATAATAAATATTAAGTTATTTAGTTTATTATATCACTATAGATTAAATTAAACATACTTAACTTATTATTACGATTATGTAATTAGCTTCTTTAATAAATATTATTCCTTTTATGGTGTGACCCTTTAGGTTCTCCATATTAAACCGGTTGCAAATAAATGAATTAGAACAATTCTAATCTTATTTACATAAATAAATAAAACTAATAATTCATTTAAATAAATAATATTTATTCTACAATAAGGGTAAGCCTCCTTAGCGATCAACGACTTCCAGATAATATAGATTTCAGCATTAATCATAAAAGAACCTGTGAGTAAATAGTTACCGTACAATTCATTCCTTCCACCATACAATGTCCCAATTAAATATAAGACATAGAATTATTATCAATTCCTATTTTATTTAATTATATGTATTTCGATTCTAAAATGCATAACTCCAAATAATACAAATTAGAAGCTAATTTCTAATTACATTCTGCCTTGACCAATGACTACTGGGTTGTCATTTATCGAATCACATAGGACATTCTCTTCTTTTACTAGAAGTGTTAGATCCCTTATTGTTCATTCATATCTCCATGTATAAATCATTATACCAATCATACCCTTTATATACCCTTAGGGTCTTAAAGGACATGTCAAAGTATAACTCATCATACACAAGATACTATGATGATCTCAAGTCTAAGGATTATTTATACTACTATTACTTAAGGAATTCATATTGATAGGCAAGTAAAACTCCATTAGTTATTCTTTAGTGAGCCATGTTCAGTGAACTTATTTCGCAATTAGCACCTACATACTTGTTTTAGTGTCTCCACACAAATGATTATGAGATCGATCATCCTCATCCAATGAGCAAGTCAACGTATGTACCAATCTATCCGGATTCACTAATCCCCTTTTTAGTAATCCAACGATTGGGAACTATTTTAGTTTTTAAGCTATCTAAGAATTTTGATCTCATTAGCATGATACTCATTATGATTCCAAAAGCATTCTTTAAAACTATAGGTTTATCACATATTATAAAAGCAACACCATGTAGATAAATAAATGCCTTTAATTAAATAATACTTTTATTAATAAATGAATAAAATTATTACAAAGTAAATGCTTTATCATCAAACATGATTAGCTTGTATTCATATTTGTTAGGAATATGCATGAGAATGTGATTCCTATTTATATAAGATTTGATTATGATCTTAAAAGAATGAATATGCAAATATGTCTGCATTGATCAAAGTTGTAAAGTCCTTAATAGATGATAGACATTTGTACAAGGACTTAGACTGAAAAAGATCAAGTATGTTAGGTTGATCCTACATGAACAAATAGCTTTGTGAAGTCCCTCAAAAGATTATTTTGTACAAGGACTATAAATAGAAAGATCAAGCTTGTTAGGTTAATCTTATAAAATGTAATAGATAGGTCAATCTGATCATCGAGCATTGCGCCAGCCTTCGTAGTCTTCCATGAGAGAACAAGGAAGAATCAGAGTCTATCAAGGCAGAAATGTAGTCTGTAAAGGTAGTCACTCTCGAAGGTCGTAGTCTGCCAGAAGAGACAAAGCAGATTCGTGGTGTGTCGAGGAAGACTTTCTCGAAGCCGTAGTCTGTCAAGAAAGCCAAGTTCAGAATCATGGAGACAGCCTATCGAAGCGCATATCGAGTGCCTGCCTAGCCAAGTCATGTATCGTAGGTCTCAATCGAAGACATGGAGCCTGTAGATCATATCAGAGGCAGAAATCGTAGTCGGGCAGATCAGTCAAGAGACTGCATTTGTGACACCCCCAAATTCGGTATCTTAATTTCCACAGGATTTGGTGTTCACTGTTCCAATATCATACAACTATCTACCCATAAATAATGAAATTCATTTATTAGATAAATAAATCATCATCTTACATCATCTGAAATAATAATACATCATAAATCCCAGGTTAAACTTAACCTTAAATCTCTGTTGCGGAAACGTAAATAAATAAGTCTTAAGTCATCACACATAAATCTTGAACTTTAACATTCTTAACATCAACACAAGTCTTCAACACTTGTTAGCTTTTCCTTTGCCCTTGCTACTAGAAGGTACATCACTTCGTTCATTATTAGCTGCAATGTTATTATGCAAGAGTGAACACGAATGCCCGCAAGTATAAAAATATGATAGAATAATAACATGCGAGTGAAAGAATTCTGAATAACAGAATGCTCAACATTTGAATCAAGAATATTAATCAAGAGTCAAATTACTTCTCAACTTTTGAATCAAGATTATTAATCGAGAGTCAAATTACTTCTGAGGGCCATTAAGACCTTGAACCGAGTCTTAGGTTGTCAAGTATATTAACCATTCCAACCTTTAACAGTCATAAGAATATAGACTTTACTTCTCGTACTTAGGGAGATCAGCCCTTCGTACTGATACTGTGCACATTATCTTAACGCTTAAAGCATTTTCATTAATCCCTTATATTAGGGTTGTTCATCTCAGTTTGACATCAGAATCTGCACCAGATAAAGTTGGTTTGGATAACTCAATAAATGATATTCAAATTGAATATTAACTTCTCAAGGTATACAATCGAATAAATATTGTACACTTAAATGATACTTTTAAAAGAATCATGGCATCTCATGTGAAATTCTAAACTTGGATATTCCAGAGTAAGAATTTGCTCAATAATAGTAATTAAGCATAGCAATTGCTCAATTTAAAGAGTTTAGTTTAGGAAACTTTCCCAACAATAATAATAAGCTAGGGATAGAAAACTTATCTCGTGCGCAAGCTACAATTATTACTCACTTCTTTAATTTCTCTTACCTATCACACATTTACAATATCAATTAATCACAAGTTCGATATGATTATTGATTTATAATAATGTTATTCAAACTTATTATTAGATTATTCAAATAATGGTTTACGTTGATTAATTAACTTGTTAATTAATCACATAACTTAAGTTATTAACTTGTATTAACAACTTATTACATACATAGCATGCCTTCATATTTATTAGACTTAAAATAATGTCTTCATGCTTAAATCACATTATTTAACTTTACAAATAATAATTTAAGTCACATAATTAATTTATTAATTAATCACGTAACATAAATTATTAAACTCATATTAGCATCTTATCATATATACCACATGCTTTCGTGTTTATTAGAGTCAAAACTCATTTCTCAAAATTTAACACTTAACAAAAAAAATTTAAAATTTCCAGTCAAGCGCGGCCGCGCGCCGTTTAGCAATGCACTTGGCGCGGCCGCGTTTTTCCAGAATTTCTGGTTCGCGAAGAACACAGAAAGTCGGCCACTTTCTCCAATTTCACACCAATACACTGATTAATAACGTTACACATGAAGTACAAACTTCACAGAAATATTATATATCACCTATACCATGTTCTTAACATTCCAAGTCATGTAATTATACAATTCAAGACATTAATTCTCACTGTTCTTCAAAACTTGTAAAGTTTTTATGAAAAATATATAATCTATCATTACGGATTCGTTACTACACCGAATTCGTTCATTTTAATTCCATTCTCTTTGTTTAAACATACACAATCATATTCATACATCAATTTTAATACAAACATATGAATCAATCATGAATTTGACCCATATGGGTTATTTACCCATATTCAATACTCTATAATTTCATAAAACCCAATTATTAACAAAATTACTTGGTGTGATCAGTGTAAATCATGGATACATGATCCAATACATAATACTAACATATACGGTGACATATATAATAACCTCACACTTTAATTTCCCAAAAACAAGTATTGACCGAGAAATTTTACAATATCGTAGAAAACTCTAAAACTTTTCGAAAAACCAATTAAGGCCAAATTATATAAAATTGATTACTTTAAAACATGTGTATACGTTAGAAAATATGTTATAATTACATACCCATATAGATAAAGCCATATCATAACCCAATTGGAAAACCCAATTTTTCACAGACTTTAGAATACGTATATAGAAAACTTTAATTTTGAAAACATAAAGAAGAATTACCCTTTAGTTAGTATGAAGATGATCAATTGATAACAACACAATGATCTCTCAATTCTTCTTTTCTCAATTTCTCTCAATGCCTTCTTCTTTTCTCTCTGATTTCTCTCTCAAGTTTCTCTAATTTTTCTCTGATAATGACATAGAATAATGACTTAGAACAACGATTATACGTATTATATAAGTATCTGTTGTATTAACAACGGATAAACTTCTCCTAAGGCCCTGTTTGCCTTCCTTCTTTTCCTCCTTCCCCTTTATTTTAATAACTAACTTATAATATAGTTAATTGTAACACTTTAATTAATTCAATTAATCTTATTTAAATTAATTAAATAAAATAAGATAATTCACATTAAATCACATTGTCACATAATTAATATTTTTATTTATTAATTATGTTAATTCATTAATTCATTAATTAATTATTAAATTAACTAAAGTAACATATGCTTATTTAATTAATTCAATTAATCAAATAAACTCAATTAATTAAATACTTTGAACTATTAAATCACTACACATTAATTTAATTAATGTAACACATATAATTAAATTAATCTACCACAAATTCATGACTTAATTATTTAACTCAATAATTAAATCATTAAAAATATTTATTTATTTCAATAAATGTTCAAATATCTTTACAAAATTCTCGTTCGTCACAGCATTTGTGAGGATACAAATCATAATCTGTCATATGATCTGCTCTCAGAGTCATAGTGTCTGCAGAAGCCCGAAGACAGATCATAGTCTGCAGAACCAAAGTCAGATCGCAGTCTGTAGAATAAGGCTAAGACGTAGTCAGTCAAATGCTCACAATGCCAAGGAAGAATCGTAGAGACAACACGATTCTCAACAGCTGAGCATTTCAGAAGTCTTCATCAAAGAACTCACTCTGGTAGGAGTAATCAATGTTAAGAAAGCGGTCTAACTAAAGGGGATCAAAGAGCATTCTCTAAATGGCCTGCAAGCAAACAGAAGATCGAAGCACCAACTCCATCAGCATACTGATTGAGAAGTGAAGCCATTCAGGAGAAGTATTCCACAAGCAAATGTTAGAAGACAATGAATGAAGTGACTAACTAAAGGAAGACAACGAGTGTAGTGTCTGTCAAATCAATAGAAGACAATGATCGTGGTGGTGACTACGATCGTGATGGTTACCAAACGAGCAGCAAGAACTGATACAGTGACATTGGCCAACCTATAGAGAACAGACAAAAAGGATTGTCTATGGCTCAGCCTCACCATGAAGAGTAACTTGGAGATCATAGGGCAGAATGTTGAGAGAGCTGAGCATGACTACTCAGAAGAACTAGAAGGGGCAAAGCATTAAGACAAGTTGTCAGTTCCTGATGCAAGTCAAGGAAAGCAGAATTATTGAAGCACTGCAAGAGTAAAGAGGGAGTGGTTCTACATCGTCAATCCAAAGAAAACTCTCAAAATCATAGTGTTGTCTAAACCAGTCAATGAGCAACATCCAATAGACAAACTACGATCAAGCATATAGTCATCTGCATTTAAATCGTGGAGTTCGATCATCCGATTCTTAAGTCTTAGCAATGAGTCAATATGAAGACTGACATTCGAACATTGCTGATTGAGAGCATTGATGCAAGAAGTCAACTCCTTTAGTTCTGATCGAGGAAACAAAAAGGAGAAATTAATGTGACTACCAACCTGACTTCTGAAAGTGACTGCTCAGAGGTGTTAGGTGAAATAGCAGACTGCTGTGTCATGAAAGTCAAAAAGATGTTATCACGTTAAGTTAGTAGTCTGCACCAAATAACTCAGAATCTTTAAGGCAATTCAAATAGCTTCCAACGGCTATATTCCAACGGGAAGCTAATAGAGGAGTATATATCAGTCGAACCTTCAAAGGTGAAGATTTGTTGACTCTACGAGAGTTCTACAGAGCTTAACAGAATATATCTTAGTGGCAGTGAGACTACCACAGTAGAAGTGAAGCTAATATGATGAAGAGCCTCAACTGCTAAAGGCTTCACTCAACACGAAGGAGAATGCCAACCTCAATGGCATCTAAGCTGAGAGCCGAGAAGGCCAAGAAGAGAAGAGAAAGAGTGGTAGATCAGAAAGCAGATGTCAAGGGCCACTCTTTGATTCACTATGAACAACATAAGCTAAAGAGAAGTAGTTATAGAGCAGAATCTGTACAGAAGTCAACTAGTGTTCAAGGGATGGTAAGTACCAGATGGAGTCTACCTAAGGTGCAAAGACTTAGAAGATCCTCAATGGTGATAGTGTGCTATGCTGAAATCAGATGAAGTCAAGCATCAACAACAAAGATTAGTTGCACCAAGGAAGATGTGATAGACTGCTAAATATCCAAGATGTCGAGCTTTATGTACATCTTAGCAGTCCATTAGTGGTGATCCAATCTCGATGCAGAATGCCAGAAGATCACACCAAGCTGCTAAGTACCAGAAGATGAACAAGCTTAAAGTCATCTTAGCAGCTTAGCACCAACAACAATCAACAAACAACCAGGGCCTGAGGGGTCTTTGTCCTAGGGACTAAATCAAAGTCAAGTCTGCTGGACTTGCTGAGTACCAGAGAGTACAAGAGATTCTAAGCCTGCTGGTTATAGTCTACAGTTCCAAGGCTGCTGACCTTTAAGGAATCTTAGTGATTTAAGAGTTACCATTTCCTTAGTTGAATCCCTGCTTGTTGAAGTAGAAGAGTGGATTAGGAGCTTAAATCTCTGAACCACTTAAAATACCTTGTGTCATTTACTTTTAGTTATTTACCTAATGTACCTTAAACTGCTATAACTGTTATAACCACTTACAACTAAACTAACTCTAGAACAATGTTTATCAAAATATCTGTGAAGGGGATCTTTAACTTATTTCGTTGTGCTTGAAATGATTCTTATGTTTGTCATATGCTAATTACTTAGCAATACAAAATAAAATGGAAAAGATTTTGAAATTAAAAAGGATCTATTCAACCCCCCTTCTAGATCTATTGTATGCCTTCTAGGAACAAACAATTGGTATCAGAGCAGATTCTCATGCTATATCCAAAAGCTAACGCTTTGAGTCTGGTCCTAGGCACAAACAAAGTTCTAAACTTAGTTTTAGTAGTAAGTCACTTGTGAATGTAGATGAGCTCACATGTTAAAAATCATGCATACAAGTAAATGTGCATATACACCTGAAGCTGTCTAGATTGGTACCTGTTCTTAAAAACTATAGCATTCAGACCAATCCTTGCCCATAGTCAATCAGCAGTCTGCAGCTCAGAAATGGGAAGTCAAGAAGCATATAGAGCAAAGAATCTAACGTCCACCGTTCTGAAAGACCAATGCCTATACATGTAATGAGATGCTTATCTAGAGGAGAAAGGAGAATTCTTTTAATTTGTACTTGGCTAATTGCATGGATATGAACCTTGAGGTTCAAGGGCGTTAAAGAGTTCAAGATGCCAAGACATTCTTCTTATTAGAACTCCAAGACTGTGTTTGATTGATTTAAAGTCCGCATGAAGCAACGAGCTATCAGCACTAAATGCAAAGATATGCACATCAATGCCTAATATCAGTGTGCATATAAGCAGGACAGATAACTGTCAAAGAAACAGATAGTGACAAGGTATGTCTCCTCATTAATATACACATGCATCATATTGCATCACCTTATGTACTATAACAGTATTTTATCAAGAGATCATGTTCTTCCAAAAAAGGAAAAGAGAGAAAGTACATTGAGGATGGAAACCTATTGCTAACAAACTTTCTGTAACGACCATGAATTTTAAACTCTTATTTATTAAATATGTGATTTAATTTTAACGAGTTAGTTTTGTGAGTTTATTTAAACCTTATGTGGTTATGTGAATTTATGAAATGATTAAAGGAAGTCACTAATGAGTTATTTAAATTATTGTACTAACCTTAAGGATTTAATATCAGAGAATGTATGAGATTATTAATAATTAAATATTCAATTTATTTGAATATAGTGCCAAGATTTGAACCTATTGATTAATTTTAATTATGAGTAATTAATTGATAATGTGTTGATTAATAAATATTATGAATAAATAATAATTAATGAGTAAGAGATTAATAAATATAATAATATTACATTTACTTGATTAATTGTTTCATACAAGTATGCGATATATTAAATCTTATAATATATGGTGGTTACCTTTATGTTATATAAAGTGCATGTGACACATTAATATGACTATACATTATAAACTATATAGTAAGAATAATTACATTATGAGAGTTACATATTAATGTTTATGTGACAATAGATGTGTGAGAAAACATTAATGTATACCTCATCAACATATAGTAATATCAATAAATATTTGATCTCATTAAGTTATTATAATGATAACAGTTATAATAATGAGTAATAATAATACCCAATTACTTTACATTCAGTATTAAAGAAAATGTGCATGGATTATATGTTGTGTACCTATTCATTATTAATTGCTAATTGAGATAACATAGTATCACCCATCTAAATGTATATGGAATAAATACATATAACTTAAGTAGATACTATGTGCATATACATTATATAATCTAAGTATGTATGTATTATTTTAAGCATACATAATATATATATACAATTATAAAGGCTGAGATTAGTAGCATTGTCCCATAATGAGTGACCATTCCCTTCCTCACGTGAACACTCAAGAGGCTAGCCTACTCTTTTCTCTCTTCTCAATCTCAGCAAAGAGTAGCATATGATCATGAGGGGAGTGGGCATAATAGTGTTTTTTCAACAACTCTACCAAACCTTAATTACCCATCAAATTCTCATTCCTTCCATTGGTTTGATTTGGAAGACAATAGCATTGTCTGTATATTGAATCCTCTATAAATAAACTCTTCTCCTTCTATATTGCAAATGCTGAGATATTGGTAAGTAGAGCAATTTTATTGAGAGAGTGAGAGATAGCAGCAAGTTTAGTTTTCATTTACAGAGGTATAACTCCATTTCAATTTCTATAAAATTCTTAATCTTTGATTCTTGGAATTAAGCATGTAATTATTGATAATTGATTTGGAATATGTTGTTTAGTGTTATACAAGATGTTAAGCATATTCGAATTGCAATGTGTTATGTTAGAATTAATTTTCGTAGAAAAATTTCTGAGTTGGGCTAAGTTTTGCCGTTGCTGGGCAGCTACTGCCACTGGCTAACAGCCTGCGCAGCTGCGCCAGTTATGTACTGGCCAGCGGCACAGCTGCGCCAGTACCAGCTTCCAGATTCTGTTTTCTGTTAAGTGCTGTGACATACTAACATGTGATATACCATTGAAACAAGCTTGTGAAGATGATTTAAATGTAGATATTAGTACAATGACATGATATAAGTATGTAATCGTTGATGCTACACATATACGCCATGACCATATGTTTTAAAAATGGAAAACTTATAATTTCAAAAGTGAACCTTGTCATGAATATATCGTGTATGCATTCTGAAATTATGAACATGATAGTATGGTTTATATTAACTTAAAATGCATGTTTAAAATGTTAAACACACTAGCATACGTGATTGCAAGATTCTAGCGATTTTGAAATAAGAAACTTAAAGACTTTAAAAAGTGAACTTGACTAAGGTTAATGTCATTTAGATTTTGACGATTTGAGAACCTATATGTGGCTTATATATGAGTTCTAAGACATGTGAGTCATGACTACGAGACGCTTAACATGTATGATGATATGTTGACTTAATGTAAATTCCAATGTGAAAACTTAGAATGAGAAAGACTAAATAACATCGATCACCATGTCGATTACGTATTGATCATGCAAGCATGTATATTAGAGTTCATTATGCCTATAGACCTCATTTGTTTATACATGGATTTAGCATGTGCACGCATATTCATAGAAAATAATTTTATAAGGCATAACCTATGTGATTTAAGTATATATGAGTAATATACGCACAAGCATGCTTACTAAGTATGGTTAGACCTTGATGTGATAATATGACTATGTAGCTAACCCTCGTAACATGAAATTGATTAATTTAAGGTATGCGAATTACCGGCATGAAGACATGATTTTGAATTGAATAGGGTGAACATGCTAGGAATCAAACTTGAAAGTATATTCTTGAAGCATGATTACTTGAAATGCTAAATGTTCAGACCTATGTTGATGTATAGAAACTAGATATTCTAGCATTACTAAATCAAGGTCAGAGTTAATTATTTATAGACTTGGTCATAGTGATTGACTTACATGAATTACGTGATAAACTTATATGATAAGTAGATGCTTGTAAGTATAGACTTATATTAGTTTATATCTACTAATTAAAAGGCCGACTTATTAATGTTAGGTCGTTTCAACACAAGTTAATTAAAGCTAAAACTTATTTGTAGTTGAGCAAACAGGCAAGTTTCCTAACTTCATTTGATTGTTATATTGAATGCAAGTATTCTAAATTCTTGCACTACCTTATTCAATGAATCGTGTAAGCGAGTTTCTTAACTTCACTTGATTTGAATGCAAGTTCCCTTACACTCTTTATTGTGCAAGTTGTAATAGATGAGATTTTTTTTTATGTGTGATTCTGGAGACAGAATCCTTTTAAGGAGGGAAGATTGTAATGATTGAGATTTTATATTTAATTTTAAATATTTATTGAATTAAATAAATATTTATGTGAATTATTTATTGAGTAAATAAATAGATTAAGTAAATTATGGTAATGATTTAATTAAGTGTTACATATTAAATTAATGAATGTTATTTAATTGATATGTATATATATTAATGTTATATTATAGTTCTAATTTAATTGAGATATTTGAATTAGATGAATTATGTGATGAAGTGTTACATGAATTATAATTAGCAAGTAATTATAATTATGTGGCAAATTTTATGTGATTAATGGATGTTAGATTTTAATTGATTAAATTAGATGATTAATATTTAATTGATTAAAATATGACATTAAAGTATGTGTCAAAATGATTTATTAAAATAAAAAGAAAAGAATTTTTAAATGATTTTTTTTTACCAAACAAGGCCCTTGTATTTGTTTTAAACCTATTTCTACCAAACAGGGCCCTAACTATCAAAAATCTGTTTTTAAATAAACTGTTTACCAAACATGGCCTTAGCATTAATAATCAATTTTTGAAAATAACCTTGTTTTGCCAAACAAGGCATTGTGGTTTTTGAATTTTGTAACTTATATAATAAATGTATTTATTATATATATTAAGTAATTAACAGTTACATATATATTATTAGTATACGTATATTATATCAGTTATAATATATCTATACTACGTTAGATTAGAAGTTAGTTTGTAAAGCTAAGAACAAAAAGAGAAAAGAAGAGAAGAGAAGTTAGAGAAGAGAAGGAAGAAGAAACTTGTGAAGGCTAGAATTAGTCATTGTATTCTTCTCCAATCATCAAAAAGGTAATTAATATCTTATAGTTTTAAAGAATTGTGATAAGTTGTTCTTCATTGTTTTGAGTTTCTGTAAATTTAGTTTTTTGTGAATTTCATGAAATTATGTAATCATGAATTATATATATATATATTGTATCCATGTGTTGATTGTGGTAATTGTATGACATAAGAGGATTTTAAAAAAATTAAATTACTGTAGAAATATATTTTTAACAGAAAATTCATGTTTATATGAGTTCATATAGAATTTCATGAGTGTGGTTAATGTTAATTGAGAAATTCATGCAATGGGTATGTGTTAATATGCTTATTAAGTAATTTCTGGATGCTATCTTCAACTTAGTATGTAATGCATGTATATAAGTTCGAATTGATGGAGAAAAATAGTTACAGTAGATTATTTTTGAGTAAATATGAGTTTTCATGAAAATGGCCAAATTAGATTTTTAAAACTTGTGATTATCATTGTTTAAATGATTTTGTGTTTGGAAGAATGCTTTATATATGTGTAATAGCGTATATATGTTTTACAGAGTCTATAGTACTGTATTTTTGGCGTTGTTGGCTTGTATGGGTTAATCGGTGAAGCAGAGTAACGTGGCTGTCTGCGTCTGGCCGAGTTGATGCGCAGCTGCGCCGGTTTCAAGGCAGCTGGCTGCGCAGCTGCGCCAGGCTCTGTTCAGAGACAGTGAATGCTAGTCATTTGTGCAGTGTTGTTTCTAACCTAGTTTAATTATGTTATGATAGTGAGCATGTATCTAGTTGCTATAATATGTTGTTAACATAAATTTGACAAATTTATATTTAGAAAAGAAAAGAGGATTGAAAACCTTAATGTATTATTTGAATTATTAATTAAATGTGATATATGATTTAAATAATTATAATCAAAAGTAAATGTTTATTTTAAATTATAATTTGGTTAAATTATAATGAATAAAGGTTGATTTATTAAATGTTAATTTAAATTATAATTTATGTAATTATAATTTAATAAATGCATGTTTAATTGTGGATTAAATTGATAATTACATGATTAATTATAAATTGTGTAATTATAATGCATGTTATAGTTTAATTAATTATTGATTATAATTGATAAATACATGATTAATTATAAATTGTGTAATTATAAATGCATGAATATGGTTTAATTGATTTTAAATTATAAATTATTTATAATTTAAAAGGTAATGATAATTTAAGTAATTATAATTTGATTAAGTGTTTGAATTATAATTGTTTAATTATAATTGAGTTAAAAACATAATTAATTTAATTATGTGAGTATATGTGTGATGTGATTAACTATGTGATAGTTAATTATTATTGTTTATTTAATCAGAATGTGAGTTAACCATGAGGGTTAACCACTTATGTGAATTAGTTACGTGTTAACTAATTTAGGTTATTGTGATTGAATATATATGTGTAGGAAGTATTAAAGTACGTGAATTGAATTAAGTAACTTGCGCTTGAGGCAAGTCTTCTAAATCCTAAACTCGTTAATTTTACGCAAGTTTTCTAAACCCTAATCTTGTATTGATTTTATATGATCTCTTGAATTCTTATATTCATTGTTGAGAATGTCCTTTCCATTTCAGTATTGGACAATTGTTTATTTAATTGAAATGGTCTTAACTTATTGTTCAAGTAAGATCCAATTATTATTTTAAATGCTTTAAGTTGATTCTAAAGCATATGTTAATTCATAATTCTTTTATTTTGAATTATTGGAAGTCGATTCAACTAATCCTTAGTTGATGAACGTGAATTCTAAATTACCCTTGTAAGCTTATCCAAACCAAACTTTCTTTGGTGCGGACTTGAATTCAAATTACTGAGTTGAACAATCCTATTTATTAGGGGAGGTTACTACGCATAGCGTTAAGATGTTGGTGCACAATACATGGTACGAAGGACTGATCCCCCTAAGTACGAGTTAAGGTCCATAGTCTTATTGACTGTTAAAGGTTTAAATAGAAATATTTATAACCTAGGACAAGAGTTCAAAGGTCTTATGACCCTCAGATAAATTCTATATCCAAATTTTAATATTGATAGAGAATTATTATTCAATTCTTTATTATTAAAGCAAGCTAAGTTGTTCAGATTTTCTTAAAGATATTCTTTCATGTCTATATTATTGTTAAACTCCAGTGAGCTGTGGTTTGCTCACTCTTGCATTAAATAACAATTTCAGTTAAAGTTGATAACGCTGATGCTCTGTCTACAAGTAAGGGCAAGGGAAAGCAAAGCCAGTGAAGACTTGTTTTTTTTATTTAATTGAGAATGATTGTAATAATTAAATGCTATGTTTTATTTCCGCACTTTATTATATTCATGTCAAGGTTAGAGTAACCCTGGGATTGATTTTGAGAAGGTTGTAACCCTTGTTTTAAGGGAGATTTAGTTATTTTAATTTAAGTTGTAGTTTATTGTGCATTATTCATTGGGTAGATATATGTTATATTAGAAAGTGAACACCAAATCATGTGGAAACGAAGTACCCGGATTTGGGGGTGTCACACAAGTTCCTATCCTTCTCATATTGTATTGAGCAGGTTATTATCGTATTGATGTTTAATTATTTAAAAGCTTGAACTTTATTTCCAATCAGTTTAATTACTTTACAATTATTCCACATCGATATTATTGATATTCGCACTTAGTGCATTTGAGTTCGTACAGTCTTGGACTTGTACATTTTGTAAAGTTCAATAATTCTTGAGCTGTGTTAGATAGAGTCTGAACCTTTGTTCGGTTAGACAAGTATATGAAATTTATAAAGCTATCCAAATTAATTGATGGTAAGGATTCTTAGACTGAAGAACACCCCTTATATATATAGGGGAGTACCCCAGGTATCTAGTATAAAGATACAAACAACAGAGTTGGATGTTATGCATATACATGGCGTACACGAGGCTGATCCCCTCAAGTACTATTCTGTAGCCAGTAACCAAAGGGTCAATCAGCTATTGATTCCGTTGGAGTTGTATAGTTCAAAAGTCTACTTGACTCTCAGTTATTCTAAAAGCAATCATTATTCTTACTTTCGATATTCATATTGTTGAATTCATTGTCAGATATTTTCTATTCATCATGATATATCCTTTATTGTTGTATTTCAACTTGCTGAGCAAACTTGTTGCTCATTCTTGCTATATCATGACTTATATTGCAGTTAAGCCCGAGACTTCAGGGAAGGACAAGGGTAAAGGGAAGATGTAGGATTAGTTTGCAAGGAGCAGACTTTATCTTTATGTTTAATTAATTTACTGTTATGTAATATGAACCCTAATGACTACTTCTAGGGTATGTTTGTATGTTTGTATTTAAGGTTATCAAATCTTGGGACTAGTAACACCTTTTGAATGAATGACGTACATTTATTATATTTCGCACTTTAGTTATCGTATGTTGTTTAGAGGTGGATGTTTAGTATTGTTTCGCGACGACCGGACCGGGGTCAGAGGACCCGGATTCGGGGGTGTCACAGGTTGGTATCAAAGCTTTAGGTTATAAACGTTAGGAATGCGAAACCTAGGTTATAACCTTAGTAGAAACTTAAGTAGAGTATGTAAGTGATGGGTTGAGGAGATCCATCGTGTTTTACTGTGATACTGAAGTTGTTTATTTGAATCACATATGATTGATAGACGTCTTAAACTTCTTAATGCTAACATTAATAGCATATCACGCAAAGGCTAATGTTTTCTTCCTTTCCTCAGGATCATGCCGGCTAGTAGACTGCCGCGAAACCAGAGGGAAGAAGGATCCGTTAATAATGGCGGAGGGGAAAATATCGACCCTATGCAAAACTTCGTTAACTTGTTAACTGAGGCAATGCAGAATAGACCCCAGCCAGCAGCAGGGCAGCCAGGACATCACTTGGCTAGTTTCAAAGATTTTAAATTGGTAGGACCACCAGAGTTCCGGGGAACCTTGGACCCAATCGAGGCCCAAACCTGGATAGAAGAGATGGAGAAAGTGTTTGAGGTCGCACGAGTGGCCGAAGCACAGAAGATGAGTTTTGCCACTTTCATGATGAAGGGCGAAGCTAACTATTGGTGGAAGGCCAAGAAGGGACGAGCAGGCGAAGGAGTTATTCCTTGGGATAAATTTAATGAGCTATTTCTCGAGAATTACTTCTCGGAGAATATGCAATAGGATATGGAAGTTAAGTTTCTGGAGTTGAAGCAAGGTAGTATGTCTGTGGCAGAGTACGCGGCAAGATTTAACGAGTTGGCTTGATTCGCTTCACATCAAGTGGATACGGAAGCCAGGAAGGCAAGAAGGTTCGAATTAGGACTAAAACCATGGGTGCAGAAAGCAGTCGCGGTATTGAAGATTAAGACTTACTCAGATCTACTGGAAAGGGCTATCATTGCCGAAGGAGGCAATAAATCCATTGCTCGATTTAAACAAGAAAAGAAGACCGGACATGAAGGACCGAAAGGGGGAAGCAGTGGAGGCAGCAACCCTAACAAACAAAAATGGACGGAGAGCCAATCCTCTGGAGGCAACAAGTCCGGGGGAGAGGCCAAGAAAAGTGTAAAGTGCAACAACTGTGGGAAGAATCACTCGGGGGAGTGCATGAAGGGAAAGAACGCTTGTTACCATTGTGGACAACCGGGGCACATGGTTCCTCAGTGTCCGAATAAGCAGAAAGGAGGGTGTTTCTCGTGTGGAGCCCTAGACCATCAAATTAAGGACTGCCCGAAGAGAAAGGGCGATGCAGCTAGCGAAAATAGCAACAACAACAACAACAACGAACTGAGCATCGAAGGGCCAGCCAGTCAAGCCAACAGACCAACGACACGCATGTTCAACATGACCGTTCAGGATGCGGTGGAGTCTAAGGACGTGGTGTCAGGTATCATCCCGATCAATGATATTGATGCTTATGTGTTATTTGATTCCGGAGCTACCTGCTCTTTTATTTCTGAAGAATTTGCTAAACGGTTAGACTTACCCCGTGAAAGATTAGAACACCCTATGAATGTAGAAGTAGCGAACAAGGAAATTATTCCCGTAGAATACATTTATAGGAATTGCTATACTGAATTTCGAGGATTTAAGCTCGGAGTGGATTTGATACCGATTTGTTTGGGGGAGTTTGATGTAATCCTTGGAATGGATTGGTTATCGAATCACGGAGTAGTTATCGACTGTAAGAAGAAGTGCATACACCTTAAGACTCCGAATAAGTCGAAGGTGGTATTTTATGGTAGTAAATCGCCGAGACAATCTCATTGTCTGACGATGATGTAAGCACAGAGATTACTTAGGAAGGGTTGTGTAGGTTATTTGGCTCACGTGGTTGATACTCGACGAGTCGAGGGTGAACTGGGTCAGATACCTATTGTAAGGGAATTCGCAGATGTCTTCCCAGACGAGATTTTGGGATTGCCACCGGATAGAGAAATTGAGTTTGTTATTGATTTGGCACCGGGGACAGCACCGATATACAAAGCGTCGTATCGTATGGCATTGGTAGAGATGAAAGAACTAATGGCTCAATTACAAGAGTTATTGGATAAGGGATACATTCGACCGAGCGTATCACCGTGGGGAGCACCAGTCTTATTCGTGAAGAAGAAAGATGGATCGCTCAGACTTTGTATCAACTACCGTGAGTTGAACAAGGTCACCATTAAGAACAAGTACCCATTGCCTAGGATCGACGATTTGTTTGATCAATTGAAGGGGGCGAAGTACTTTTCAAAGATTGACTTGGGGACCGGTTATCATCAACTGAAGGTGAGGTCGGAGGATATTCCAAAGACGGCATTCAGAACTCGGTATGGACACTTTGAGTTTCTGGTAATGTCATTCGGATTAACGAACGCGCCGGTAGCATTTATGTACTTGATGAACAGAGTGTTCAAGCAGTATTTGGATAAGTTCGTTGTCGTATTCATCGATGAGATTCCGGTGTATTCGGAGACGGAAGAAGAGCACGCTGAGCATCTTCGAATAGTGTTGGAGACATTAAGGAGAGAGAAGCTATATGCAAAATTCTCCAAGTGTGAATTTTGGTTGCAGAGAGTGCAATTTTTGGGGCACGTTATCGACAAGAATGGTGTTTCGGTGGATCCAGCAAAAGTAGAAGCAGTTTCACGTCGAATTTCTGGAAGAGTCTTCAAGCGAATGAGTACCGCGTATCATCCGCAGATCGATGGGCAAAGCGAGAGAACAATTCAAACACTTGAAGACATGCTCCAAGCTTGTGGGATGAACTTCAAGGGTAGTTGGGAGGATCACCTTCCATTAGTAGAATTCGCGTACAACAATAGTTATCACGCTAGTATCGGAATGCCACCGTACGAAGCGCTATATGGGAGAAAATGTCAAACACCGTTGTGTTGGGACGAAGTTGGAGAACGTCGACTGTTGGGACCAAAATTGGTACAGCAGACTATAGAGATTATCAAGGTGATAAGAGCACGACTGGTAGCTGCTCAAGATCGCCAGAAGAAGTATGCGGACTTGCATCGCAAGAAGAAAGAATTTGAATTAGGAAGCTATGCTTTTTTGAAAGTATCTCCTTGGAAGGGGAAGATTCATTTTGGGAAGAAGGGCAAGTTGAGCCCTATGTTCATAGGACCGTTTGAGATTCTGAGGCGAGTCGGTGAAGTGGCATACGAGGTGGCGTTACCTCCTGAACTTGAGCACATTCACAACGTGTTTTATGTGTCAGTATTACGACCGTATAAATCAGACTACAAGCACGTTATCTCCTATGAACCAATCCAAGTCGAGAAAGACTTATCATACGAGGAAGTTCCTGTCCAGATACTAGATAGGAAGGAACAGAAGCTGAGGAATAAGATCATTCATTCCGTTAAGATTCTTTGGAGGAATCACGCAGTTGAAGAAGCTACATGGGAGCTAGAAGAGAAAATGAGAGCAAATTATCCGTTTTTATTTGAGTAACCTTATTTTTACAATTCCGAGGACGGAATTTTTATAAGGGGGGAGGGATGTAACGACCATGAATTTTAAAATCCTTATTTATTAAATATATGATTTAATTTTAATGAGTTAGTTTTGTGAGTTTATTTAAACCTTATGTGGTTATGTGAATTTGTGAAATGATTAAAGGAAGTCACTAATGAGTTATTTAAATTAGTGGACTAACCTTAAGGATTTAATATCAGAGAATGTATGAGATTATTAATAATTAAATATTCAATTTATTTGAATATAGTGCCAAGATTTGAACCTATTGATTAATTTTAATTATGAGTAATTAATTGATAATGTGTTGATTAATAATTATTATGAATAAATAATAATTAATGAGTAAGAGATTAATAAATATAATAATATTACATTTACTTGATTAATTGTTTCATACAAGTATGCGATATATTAAACCTTATAATATATGGTGGTTACCTTTATGTTATATAAAGTGCATGTGACACATTAATATGACTATACATTATAAACTATATAGTAAGAATAATTACATTATGAGAGTTACATATTAATGTTTATGTGACAATACATGTGTGGGAAAACATTAATGTATACCTCATCAACATATAGTAATATCAATAAATATTTGATCTCAATAAGTTATTATAATGATAACAGTTATAATAATGAGTAATAATAATACCCAATTACTTTACATTCAGTATTAAGGAAAATGTGCATGGATTATATGTTGTGTACCTATTCATTATTAATTGCTAATTGAGATAACATAGTATCACCCATCTAAATGTATATGGAATAAATACATATAAATTAAGTAGATACTATGTGCATATACATTATATAATCTAAGTATGTATGTATTATGTTAAGCATACATAATATATATATACAATTACAAAGGCTGAGATTAGTAGCATTGTCCCATAATGAGTGACCATTCCCTTCCTCACTTGAACACTCAAGAGGCTAGCCTACTCTTTTCTCTCTTCTCAATCTCAGCAAAGAGTAGCATATGATCATGAGGGGAGTGGGCATAATGGTGTTTTTTCAACAACTCTACCAAACCTTAATTACCCATCAAATTCTCATTCCTTCCATTGGTTTGATTTGGAAGACAATAGCATTGTCTGTATATTGAATCCTCTATAAATAAACTCTTCTCCTTCTATATTGCAAATGCTGAGATATTGGTAAGTAGAGCAATTTTATTGAGAGAGTGAGAGATAGCAGCAAGTTTAGTTTTCATTTACAGAGGTATAACTCCATTTCAATTTCTATAAAATTCTTAATCTTTGATTCTTGGAATTAAGCATGTAATTGTTGATAATTGATTTGGAATATGTTGTTTAGTGTTATACAAGATGTTAAGCATGTTCGAATTGCAATGTGTTATGTTAGAATCAATTTTTGTAGAAAAATTTCTGAGTTGGGCTAAGTTTTGCCGTTGCTGGGCAGCTACTGCAACTAGCCAACAGCCTGCGCAGCTGCGCCAGTTATGTACTGGCCAGCGGCGCAGCTGCGCCAGTACCAGCTTCTAGATTCTGTTTTCTGTTAAGTGCTGTGACATACTAACATGTGATATACCATTGAAACAAGCTTGTGAACATGATTTAAATGTAGATATTAGTACAATGACATGATATAAGTATGTAATCGTTGATGCTACACGTATACGGCATGACCATATGTTTTAAAAAGGGAAAACTTGTAATTTCAAAAGTGAACCTTGTCATGAACATATCGTGTATGCATTCTGAAATTATGAACATGATAGTATGGTTTATAATAACTTAAAATGCATGTTTAAAATGTTAAACACACTAGCATACGTGATTGCAAGATTCTAGCGATTTTGAAATAAGAAACTTAAAGACTTTAAAAAGTGAACTTGACTAAGGTTAATGTCCTTTAGATTTTGACGATTTGAGAACCTATATGTGGCTTATATATGAGTTCTAAGACATGTGAGTCATGACTACGAGACGCTTAACATGTACCATGATACCTTGTTGACTTAATGTAAATTTTGATGTGAAAACTTAGAATGAGAAAGACTAAGTAACATCGATCACCATATGGATTGCGTATTGATCATGCAAGCGTGTATATTAGAGTTCATTATGCTTATAGACCTCATTTGTTTATACATGGATTTAGCATGTGCACGCATATTCATAGAAAATAAATTTATAAGGCATAACCTATGTGATTTAAGTATATATGAGTAATATACGCACAAGGATGCTTACTAAGTATGGTTAGACCGTGATGTGATAATATGACTATGTAGCTAACCCTCGTAACATGAAATTAATTAATTTAAGGTATGCGAATTACCGGCATGAAGACATGATTTTGAATTGAATAGGGTGAGCATGCTAGGAATCAAACTTGAATGTATATTCTTGAAGCATGATTACTTGAAATGCTAAATGTTCAAACCTATGTTGATGTATAGAAACTAGATATTCTAGCATTACTAAATCAAGGTCAGAGTTAATTATTTATAGACCTAGTCATAGTGATTGACTTACATGAATTACGTGATAAACTTATATGATAAGTAGATGCTTGTAAGTATAGACTTATATTAGTTTATATCTACTAATTGAAAGGCCGACTTATTAATGTTAGGATCGTTTCAACACAAGTTAATTAAAGCTAAAACTTATTTGTAGCTGAGCAAACAGGCAAGTTTCCTAACTTCATTTGATTGTTATATTGAATGTAAGTATTCTAAATTCTTGCACTACCTTATTCAATGAATCGTGCAAGCGAGTTTCTTAACTTCACTTGATTTGAATGCAAGTTCCCTTACACTCTTTATTGTGCAAGTTCCTATCCTTCTCATATTGTATTGAGCAGGTTATTATCGTATTGACGTTTAATTATTTAAAAGCTTGAACTTTATTTCCAAGCATGCTATTAGGTGGTTTAATTACTTTACAATTATTCCACATCGATATTATTGATATTTGCACTTAGTGCATTTGAGTTCGTACAGTCTTGGACTTATACATTTTGTAAAGTTCAATAATTCTTGAGCTGTGTTAGATAGAGTCTAAACCTTTGTTCGGTCAGACAAGTATATGAAATTTTATAAAAGCTTATCCAAACCAATTGATGGTAAGGATTCTTAGACTGAAGAACACCTCTTATATATATAGGGGAGTACCCCAGGTATCTAGTATAAAGATACAAACAGCAGAGTTGAATGTTATGCATATACATGGCGTACGCGAGGCTGATCCCCTCAAGTACTATTCTGTAGCTAGTAACCAAAGGGTCAATTAGCTATTGATTCCGTTGGAGTTGTATAGTTTAAAAGTCTACTTGACTATCAGTTATTCTAAAAGCAATCATTATTCTTGCTTTCGATATTCATATTGTTAAATTCATTGTCAGATATTTTCTATTCATCATGATATATCCTTTATTGTTGTATTTCAACTTGCTAAGCAAACTTGTTGCTCATTCTTGCTATATCATGACTTATATTGCAGTTAAGCCAAAGACTTCAGGGAAGGACAAGGGTAAATGGAAGATGTAGGATTAGTTTGCAAGGAGCAGACTTTATCTTTATGTTTAATTAATTTACTGTTATGTAATATGAACCCTAATGACTATTCTAGGGTATGTTTGTATGTTTGTATTTAAGGTTATCGAATCTTGGGACTAGTAACACCTTTTGAATGAACGACGTACGTTTATTATATTCTGCACTTTAGTTATCGTATGTTGTTAAGAGGTGGATGTTTAGTATTGTTTCGCGACGACCGGACCGGGGTCAGAGGACCCGGATTCGGGGGTGTCACACTTTCTCTCCACCCATGTTTTAGGTTGAAGATTACATTTTGAAAGAAGTCTGAAATATGCCATAAGTGCATTATAATCTAATAAGCTTAAGTTGATTAACCCTTGCTGATGGGTTGGTATGTGTGTCAATTCATACAAGCCAATGTTTTGTGCTTTTGATAAATCACAGAGTATGATCAACACTACAAGTGTATCTTGAAGGTTCTTAGAAACTGATAATCTCCACGAACCAAAACGATGCAAATAAGTAATAGAGTTGATCCTTACTATGTGAACTTTCAAAATCTGTGAACATGAAAAAGTAAATGATGTAACAACCAAAGAAGAAGATTATCATATCAAAATGCTTAATCAAACACACACTCACAATTATGCATTATAACTGTTTTATCTAAATTTGATATATGTATGAATATGATTGTTGATGCTTATATTATATAAATCCAAGAATATGAGGAATTGGAAGTTTTTAAGAAAACTAAACTAGCAGGACCCAAGTAACCATGGGTATTAAGATAGAAATTTGTTTAACCTGCAGGTACATGGTTTATCTGACCTCACTAAGGAAAACTAAAGCAGATGACTTCAGTTATAAAGACTCAACCAGCTGTAAGTTCAAAATATTTCAGCAATGCTTTTAGTCAAGGTCATCCAATGCTAAAGCTTTTTCCTGAAGATTTGCTGAGTCCCCATGAATGAAGATCATATGAACTTAAATGGATTCCAAAAATCCTCTGTTGATCATCATAAGGAAGATGGCTACTCATGTCAAGAAGTAAGAGACCTTCCATGCTTATCCATGCAAAGCATATCATCTCAAAAAGAACATCAATGAAGTTTATATCAGGGGATCATCAATCAATGGTTATGAGGTATGCATCATAGAATGTAAAGCTCCACGAATAAAGAAGATACTAAAGCCTGAATGATAGGAACTACGTTCGTAGTGCCTAGTCAGCAAATCGTGGAGAAATCAATTCTGAAGAAAACACTCTATGATCAAATGAAGCTGATTCCATCATGAAGAGTCCAGCAAGAATGAGATATGCAAGGAAATATTACTTATACATGAATAAAATAATAGCCCATCCTTCTCTGAGAAGAAAGTATCAAAAATGGGGGAGCAGTGATCTGCTATAAGTAGTAGCACTAATGTTGATAAAGGAGCATAGTGAAGCAAATCCTTCAAATCTTCCAAGCATTGAAGATAGCTATACTTAATGACAAAGGAAGAACAACTGAAGAGATGGAGGTTGTGAAGATTATGGAAGAAAAACTGAAGATGTGGAGGTGGTGGAGCTCAAGGAGAAAATGAAGAAGTGGGATTCTTGCTATAAGTCTTTAGATAAGCTCATAGGACATATCAACCTTTTGCATGTCTATTGACCACTCCATGAATATCCAGTTCACTTCTGTCAAGTTCCTAAAGCAGAAGCTTACCCAAATCAGACACGTCCCAGTTACAGAGTCCCAAAACTCTGTGGCTGATGAACCAAATGAATATCCATCCCAAGTAGTAACATCCCAAAACGTGCTACAGATAACCATATCAACCAACCACCCCAATCAGTGAAATACTTATGATCAAACACCTGATCGTAGTGTAAGAGCATGCTGACCCCATGATCGCAGCCTATACAAATACCAACATAAAAAATTATCCAGAGTTAGTAAGTGAACTCCCCAACAGAGAAGCCCAAAGTGATGACATTGTCGCCACCATGTTTATGGAGCTATTCGTCTGATAAGCGCCTTAGGGACAAACCTGGCCCTTAGTTTTGGACTAAGAGGTCGGCCCTTCCTGAGCAACCTTAACCTAGATGTAGTTCAGTTATTGAATGCATCATAAGAATTTCTGCAAAAGCAAGTAGTAACCATCAAAAGAATACAAGCCGCTAATGAATCTTGCCACTCCCTTTAAGATTAATGGAAAGGTATCTGACAAAGTATGGCCATAGACGACGATCGTAGAAGTATATAAAGAGATCGTCGACCAGTCAAGGAAATCATGGAGTACTAAACCAAGTCATGAGGCTACTCCACTAACTAAAGTAGTCAATGGTCAACCAAGGGGGAGTTAACTCTGAAAAGATGATATGTCATAAGCAGTTACAGTTAAGTAACCTATAAAACTCTCACACCTGCCACTTTGTAAAGATGGAGGGAACAGTTACATAAAGGAAAATTCAAATCATTCGCAGTTACATTTTAGAGAGTTCATCAAAAAGTTTCAAGTCTTTCTAATACATCTTCTCTTTCTCAAACTGAAACCCTAAGCACTCTCAAACAGCCTAATCCTCTCAAATAGTTAGTCATCCTCTAATCGCTCTCTGATATCTCATAATATACTCCTAACGACATAAACCCAGAAACTCCTAACCCTTTAAATGGAAGTCTGGCATGGAAGCACTGGTATTCAACTTGGAACCAAAAGATTTAAAAGATCTGAAAAGAAGTTCTGAGACATTCTCGAACTGGTGAAGAAGTCTGGGTTCTCTGAATGCCTTGAATCAGACACTCGTATCTATGTCGACCTAGTAAAAGAGTTCTACTTAAATGCAACGACTAGCTTTGGGCTTCTGTCCACAAAGGTCAAAGGTCTGAACCTAAAGATAAAGCCTATAGACATCAATCAATGCCTAGGTTTCTCTGACCTGGGTCTAAAGAGCCTTGAAGAAGTTGATGTTAAAGAAGGAAAGAGGGTTATGCGCTATAAGTGGAACCCTAGTCTGAAGAATATGAAGAAGAAGGAGTTTCCAGAAGAGTACGAGTTCCTTGCTGAGATTGTAGGGAAGTGTTTACTGAGCAAGGATACTATTCATTATACAGTAAGCGATCAACAGTTGAGGATCATGTCTGCCATTGCACTGAAGAAGTAAATCAACTTTGGAGCTATACTGTTCGACTTAATGTCCGAGTGGCTGGACAAGGCTGAGAAGAAAAAGTCGACAGACAAACCGCTCACAAAGGTTTTCCATGGGAGATTCTTGAGCATCATTCTAAAGAAGAAGTTGAAGAATAAGATAAAGGATGATGAGGATGAACTCCTAAATACCCACAAAGTGTTGTCTCCCAAGCTATTTGACAACTGGAAGAAGAATCCCATGGAAAACAAGAGGCTGATGACATATGGCAACAGCAGCAAGAGCACTATGAAGAAGAGAAAGACGAGTAATGTGGAGGATAAGCTATCACACTCTGAAGATTCCATAATTCCAGAGTCCAAGTCTGAAAGGCCATCCAAGAAAAGAGACAAGGTGGTGAAGAAGTCACAAGAAGTCCCCCAAAGAAGTCTTTCTGCTGAAGATGAGAAAGCAAAATCAGGAGAAGAAAAAGGAACTAAAAGTCCTATGGATGAACCCTCAAGTAGCCATTCTGCTGATAAGGAAGGATAAGGATCTGAAAAAGGGGAAGTATCTGGATCTCCTGTAACTGATTCCCAAAGAAGTTATAAGGAAGGATCAGAATTAGAAAGAGATGAAGCACCTGGATCCCTTATTGTTGAACCCCCAAGGAGTTTGTCTGCTGATTTAGAGGCTTCAGAATCTGAAGAAGGAGAAAAATATGAACCTACTGTTGTTGAACCTCCAATGAGAAGAAAGAGCAACAGTGTGCTTGCTTAACCAGGCCTAAAGAAGAAGGGAGAATCTTCTGTAAAGATAATTGAGCTCAGTGACGATAATGATGATGAGCCTGAAGCCATGAAGGTAGATTCTAAATGGAAAAGGAAGATGTCTGACAGTTCCAGTAGCGATGAAAATGAAAAGACTACAAATGGATCTGAATCAGAATAGGAATATACTGATAAGTCAGTTGAAGGAAGCTTGCATCAGTTTGACTCTAAGTCAGGACATGATAGAAGGGATGAAGACTTGAGTTCTGAAGATCAGGAGCCATATGATTATCATGTTCCATCTCCTGCAAAGGTTAAAACAAGAATAGTGGTGTAAGTATATGATGAACCACAAAATGTGCTACCTGGCATATGTGTAAATCATGGAAATGAAAGGATAAACGTAGTAAGGATGTCCACAATAGATATGCTCATCAATCTTAATAATATGGAGCTGGACCTTACAACCATGATATATGATTCAGAGACTAAGAATCATCTGATAAGGTGGTTCTATCCTTTAATGCCATAGGTAAAGGCATCCACTACTAGGAGATAGAAGCTACTTCAAATGGTGTTTCTCACACTTTCCCAACCTGGAGCTGGTAGCATAAAACTTTCCAAGGATAAAGTCATATGCAACAAAGCTGATCAAAGACCAACCTCACTTCAAGGTCTATCGGCAAGCCAATAACATCTACAGTCCCTACGATCTACGAGTAGGTTTAGATGGTAGAAGGATCATATCAAATCCCATAATCGTGGAGCTTCTACCCTTTACCATTGAAGGTGATCGAGCTAAGCCTAGGAAGTCTAATCCTACTACAGCAATGCTATCTGATATCCCTTCGTCCTCCAATAGTGAATGGTATTCAAAGCTCTATGAGATTCTCACCGCTTTTTAAAGCCTCTCTAAGAGTGAGAATTGTGGTGTCCAATAAGATGTTCAGGAGGAGGCTGCTCAACCAAAAGTCCAAAATCTTCAAGAGCAAAAGTTACTAAAGAACTCAGAAAAATTGATTGAGAAATTCTCTCTCATTGCTGCAGAAGCTATGATCCTGTCAGGAGGAGAAGGCAGAGAGCTTCACAACAGGCTTCAGGCCACAATCTTAGACATATCTCTCAAGCTTCAATAGAGAGATCAAATTCAACTGAAGTTCATAAGGGATCAGAAGAAAGAAGCCTTGTAAGCTTAGAAGCAAAGCACCTAATCCATTCTATCTCTCTCTGAGAAGATAGACTCTGTGAATCAGTCTCTCTCCCTACAGCTGGAGCTCAGCCAACAGGAACTTAAAATTGAAATTGGCAGCATATCTCATCTGATGGAGCAGCTAATGTCAAGTGTCCAGCATCTATCTGAAGTGATTAATGACAAAAAAGGGAGAAAAAGAAGCATTCAAGGAGGCACTTGAAGAGGAGAATGAAGAAAGAGGAGAAGAGCAATAATAGAAGCAGCAAGGTGAAGAAGAAGAAAAGGAAGAAGAACAAGGAAGCAGCGACATAGTACAAGGAAGCAACAGCAGAGTCATCATCTGAGGGGGAGCCGAAAGAAGATGACTTCATGGAGACACAATGCGATGGGGAGCCAAAGCAATGTGAAGATGAAGCAATGAGGCATTCATCTGAGGGGGAGCAGATATAAGAAGAAAAGAAAGAAGAGTAGCTGAACAGAAAGCATCTAGAAGACATACAAGAAGCAGATATCGAAAAAGAGAAGGTACATTTCTTTCTTATAATAGTATGTTCTGAATCCAGGATGTAGAGTGTCAGGTCTTGTAAGTTCAAATTTTAATCAATGACATTCATCATATCTGTTTTAGTAATACAGCTGCTCACTGTATATTAAGATTCATTTATCTCATAAATATGCACTTAGTGTTTTTGTCATAATCAAATAGGGGGAGATTGTTAAGAATATGCATAAGAATGTGATTCCTATTTATATAAGATTTGATTATGATCTTAAATGAATGAATATGCAAATATGTCTGAATTGATAAAAGTTGTAAAGTCCTTAATAGATGATAGACATATATACAAGGACTTAGACTACAAAAATCAAGTATGTTAGGTTGATCCTACATGAACAAACAGCTTTGTGAAGTCCTTCAAAAGATTATGATGTACAAGGACTATAAATAGAAAGATCAAGGTTGTTAGGTTGATCTGATAAAATGTAATAGATAAGTCAGTTTGATCGTCGAGCAATGCGCCAGCCTTCGTAGTCTTCTAGGAGAGACAAGGAAGAATCAGAGTCTATCAAGGCAGAAATGTAGTCTGTAAAGATAGTAACTCTCAAAGGTCGTAGTCTTCCAGGAAAGATAAGGCAGATTCGTGGTGTGTCGAGGAAGACTTTCTCGAAGCCGTAGTCTGTCGAGGAAGCCAAGTTCAGAATCATGGAGACAGCCTATTGAAGTGCCTGCTCAGCGCCTGTCGAGCCAAGTCATGTATCGTAGGTCTCAATCAAAGATGTGGAGCCTGCAGATCATATCAGAGGCAGAAATCGTAGTCGGGCAGATCAGTCAAGAGACTGCAGTTGTGAGGATAAAAAATGGTAGTTTGTCATATGATCTGCTCTCGGAGTCGTAGTGTCTGCAGAAGCCCGAAGACAGATCATAGTCTGCAGACCCAAAGTCAGATCGCAGTCTGCAGAACAAGACTAAGACGTAGTCAGTCAAATGCTCACAATGCCAAGGAAGAATCGTAGAGACATCACGATTCTCAACAGATGAGCATTTCTGAAGTCTTCATCAATGAACTCACTCTGGTAGGAGTAATCAATGTTAAGAAAGCGGTCAAACTGGAGGGGATCAAAGAGAATTCTCTGAATGTTCTACAAGCAAATAGAAGATCGAAGCACCAACTCCATCAGCATACTGATTGAGAAGTGAAGCCATTCAGGAGAAGTATTCTACAAGCAAACGTTAGAAGACAATGAATGAAGTGACTGACTAAAGGAAGTTAACAAGTGCAGTGTCTGTCAAATCAACAGAAGATAACGATCGTGGTGGTGACTACGATGGTGATGATTGCCAAACAAGCAGCAAGAACTGATACAGTGATATTGGCCAACCTATAGAGAACAGACAAAAAGGATTGTCTATGGCTCAGCCTCACAATAAAGAGTAACGGGAGATCACAGGGCAGAATGTTGAGAGAGTTGAGAATGACTAATCAGAAGAATAGAAGGGCCAAAGCATTCAGATAAGTTGTCAGTTCCTGATGCAAGTCAAGGCAAGCAGAATTATTAAAGCACTATAAGAGTGAAGAGGGAGTGGTTCTACATCGTCAATCCAAAGAACACTCTCAGAATCGTAGTGTTGTCTAAACCAGTCAATGAGCAACATCCAATAGACAAAGTACGATCAAACACATAGTCGTTTGCATCTGAATCAGGGAGTTCGGTCATCTGATTTTTGAGTCTTAGCAATGACTCAATATTTTCGAACATTGCTGATTGAGAGCATCGATACAAGAAGACAACTCCTTTAGTTCTGATCGAGGAAACAAAAATGAAAAATTAATGTGATTACCAACCTGACTTCTGATAGTGACTGCTCAGAGGTGTTATGTGAAATAGTGTGACGCCCCCAAATCCGGGTTCTCTAACCTCGGATTCAATGATCACGATACATCATCATCATAAGCATGCTATATACTATTGCGGAATAATAAACATACATTGTTCATTATAATAAAGTCTTACAAACATATCCCAAGGTTTATTACCTTAACTTAAACATACCTTACTTAATAACACAAAAGGTTTACAACCTATCAAACATAATATCTCATGATACATATACATTTATATTAACTATTCCTGAACCTTTTCTTTGCCTTTGTCCTTCTTGGACGATTCTGGCTTAGCTGCAACAATTGTCATGATATAGCAAGGGTAAGCAACTAATTTGCTTAGCAAGTCTAAAATTCAAAGGAGATATATCATGATTAGAAAAGAATTTAACTTTCAATGTTCAACAAGATAATCGATTGTGAAAGAATATGAATTACATCTCCATAACTATATATTCGAATAAATGAATAACAGATGCTGAGTGGTTTTAAATAACCATGAATATATACTAAGGTTGTCAGCATTTAAACTGGTCCTTTTAATAAAATTTGGTAGTCAAGGGGATCAGCCTTTCCTACCCGGTGAAATATGCATAATCACTCAATATACTAGCAATAATTGTTTTCCAATAATGCTTTAGTAAAACTGTTCTTTTTCTCAGTCAAGAGTCCTTACCATTTCAATTGGTTAGGCACCGCTTTCAAAACCTATTTGATTTAACAAATTTAAACATGCTTGATCTAGCTATACAACTAGCAAAGATCATATCACAAACAGTTCATGAATGAAAGAACTTTAACTAATTCATAGTTCAATAATAATGGAACAAGAATTTAATTGCACAAAGTGCGATTTATCAACAATCAGTAAAGATGTGAATAATCATCAATAACTATTCACTAACATGCTTTTGAATATAACTCGAGTTTGAGTTAGAGAACTTGCCTCAATCGCAATCTACTGCTACGCAATTTAGTTTAGCTTCTTAGAGAAAAGACCTATAACAGATCTTTCAATCAGTCATAGCATATACTCACTTATAATCTCAATATTCCATGTTAAATTTTCTTACATTTAATCATATAGTTAAGTATTAGACATTACGTTAAAGTTTTAGTGTTATTGTTTCTCTACAACAACCTTTTAATTACTTCATTACTTAATCCCTCCTTATATAAGCTTTTCTTTATTACTTAGTAGGTTAAATACCCTAATCCAGCAGACTGGATTGTAATTCCAACTATCCAGATGCTAATCTAGCAACCTGGATTCAAACTAGATTTCAAGTTAGTAACTTATTTTCCAATCCAGCAGACTGGATTCAACAGAACTTCAATCCAGCAACCTGGATTCAAACTAGATTCCAATCCAGCAACCGAGATGGCAATCAAGTAAGATGGATTCCCCATTCTTAATCGAATCATCTTATTATTTTTTTATCTTTTGTTCACACATAAATACATGTATTCCATACACAAAAATAATATTTCAGGAATTTTTCAATTTCCTTTAGTATTTTTCAAAAATCAATTTTTAGTTAATTCCTTAAGAAAATAACTACCTCACGCTTAACTTCAAAAATTCCCAACTCTTGACGGGATCTTACACATGTTAACGTGAGTCTCCAGTTTAAATTTCGTGGCCATCGGAGTTATACAACTCCGGTTATAGCGATTTTTGTCGAAAAAATACCAAATTAAAACAATCATAACTTGCTCAATTTTAGTCGGAACGAGCTCATTTTTGGACACAAGCTACTTCATTCCATATATTTTCATCTTCCAAAAGGCCTGATTTTATTTCACAAATTAAGTGACCGAAATATTCCCTTAAAATTCCGGACAGCCTACTTTTAGTCATTTTCAGTTTTGGCGTCCTTTGTCAAAAACAGTCCATAAGGAAATCTACAAGGAATTTTTCAGTGATTCCACTTGAAAACGTTAGAAGACTTATATATCTAACTCCAAAAATTTACCACACTCAAAAATTCAAAAGGCAATGAGAGATATGGTCTTTTAAATTTCAGGTTCCGTTTTCTCAAAAATCTGATTTTCTAACTTTGTGTTTTGTAAGAAAGCTTTCATGATCTCTTGATTAAGCTAACTTTGGCCATCATAAACCATCATAATACATACCCATGCATCATAAAGTTATGGATCTATCATGATCCATAATCTATTAAATCAAAACCCACCAAACACAACCAAAACATCATTTATGCTAAAAAAATTAAAGTTTTCTAACTTTTGAAACATAGTTTCCCTTTTCTTGCATTTGATCTAACTTTTGACATTCACAAGTGTTAGATCTAAACATATAACACTTATACATATGTAGATCTAAGGTTTTGGAAAAATAAAACACAAACTCCATATTCCATTTATCTATCAAAAAGAATGGATCAAAAGTTCTAAAATTAAGGTTTATACCTTGATTTGTGTGATACCGTTCTTGTCCAACCACAATATGTAATGAATCTAGGATGCATTAAGAGTAAAATCCTCCCTCTTCCTTCTCTTATTCCCCATGAATTTTCTTTCTCTCTCTCTCTTTCTAGCTTTGGCTTTAGCTTACTTTACTAACTTAAGACTAAAATGAGAGAAAAAAATATACTAACGTTTGTGCTAGCAATTATATTAGATATAATAGATATATCTATTATCATTATCTCATTCATATTCCGTATCTCTCTCTCTCTCTCTTATCTTTATCACCTCAAAAATTGGATAACATGTTTGTCAAAGTAAAAGGATGACACTTGGAAAGTAAGATAATGATAAAATAGCATGAAATCATTACATTATTCTATCTTATCTCCTCTCCTCCACTAATTTCGGCCATAAGGCCTTATCCTCCTCTATTTTATTTGTTTTTAGTGCTTTATTAAGTTAAGTAAGTGCCCAAAATGTCACTCTCCAATTGCGCCAAGACTTGGGCCCTTCCTTTAATTCTTTGGGCTCACATTTAACTAATTTGGGCCATGTAAATCACTATGGTTCCATTACTCTTTTAATTTACCTTATCCTAATTATTTAATTAGGGTTTTGATTCCCTATATTTGTACTTTAATGTATTACTCATGTTCATTTAATTTCATAACCCAATTAGACTTGCTTTGATTAGGTTATAAAATTAATTAGTTGAGACATATAAAATAGATCTCTTAGGTTTAATATATATTTTTAATACTAACATTCTCCCGTACCATAACCCTTAGGTTATTCAATTCTTATACCTAATGTAAAAATTAAGTTATGTAATCTTTCTTCTTAATTTACTTTCTATAAAATAAATGAACACATATACATATTTAGAGTACACATATTCATTTAACCCATTATTCATTCCACACATGTCACAAGATTTTTAATATCACTAATATTTAATTAATATATCTATTAACAAAGTGACTTAGAATTCTTGGTTATTGCATTCTTCCCTCCTAATAAGAATTTTGTCCCCGGAATTTCACATAAGGTTACTTAAAAAAATTCGGAGAACTCTTCCTCATCTTTTCCTCGAGTTCCCATGTAGCTTCCTCAGCATTGTGGTTCCTCTATAGAACTTTGACATAATGTATAACCTTATTTCTTAACTTCTGCTCTTTCCTATCTAAAATTTTTATAGGAATTTCTTCATATGATAAGTCTTTCTCTACTTGAATCGGCTCGTAGGATATCACATGCTTGTAATCCGGCTTGTACGGACGCAACACTGACACATGAAACACATTGTGAATATGTTCCATTTCAGGAGGTAAAGCTACCTCGTATGCCACCTCACCTATCTTCTTCAGTATTTCGAACGGTCCAATAAATCTTAGACTCAGTTTACCTTTCTTCCCAAATCTTATCTTCCCCCTCCAGGGAGATACCTTAAGAAATGCATAGCTTCCCACTTCAAAGTCTTTTTGTTGCGATGAATATCTGCGAACTTCTTTTGTCGATCCTGAGCTGCTACTAGTCGAGCTCTTATCACTTTGATGATCTCCACGGTCTGCTGCACCAATTCTGGCCCCAACAGTCTTCGTTCACCTACCTCGTCCCAACATAAGAGTGTTCTGCATTTTCTTCCATACAGGGCTTCATACGGCAGCATTCCAATCCTTGCATGATAACTATTGTTATACGCAAACTCCACCAATTGAAGATGATCTTCCCAGCTTCCTTTGAAGTCCATCACACAGGCTCTGAGAATGTCTTCTAGGGTTTGAATAGTTCTTTCGCTTTGCCCATCTGTCTGTGGATGATACGCGGTACTTAACCTTAGCTGTGTACCCATTCTTTCTTATAGGCTTCTCCAAAAGTTCGACGTGAAGCACGGATCTCTATCTGACACAATGGATACCGGCACTCCATGTCTCAAAATTATCTCCTTGATATACAGTTTGGCTAACTGGTCCAAAGTATACCTGATCCTGATCGGCAAAAAGTGTGCTGACTTTGTAAGACGATCGACAATAACCCATATAGCGTCATAACCCTTCTGTGTCGCTGGAAGTCCTACCACAAAATCCATCGTGACGTGCTCCCATTTCCATTTTGAAATTTCCAACGGCTGTAATAGTCCACTTGGTCGTTGATGCTCTTCCTTTACTCTTTGACAAGTTAAACATCTGCTAACACATTCCACAACCTCTCTTTTCATGTTAGGCCACCAATAATGTTGACGCAAATCTTGATACATCTTCGTGCTTCCTGGGTGTATTGAGTATCTTGTACTGTGTGCTTCTTGCAAAATCTCCTCTTTTAACTCTGGTACTGCAGGTACCCAAATTCTTCCTTCAAATCTCAGCAATCAAGTGCCGTCAATCTTATACTTCAACTCTTCGCCTTCAACTAACCGCTTCTTTATGTTATCGCATTCTTCATCATTCTCTTGTGATTCTTTCACCTTGTCTAATAAAGTCGGACTTGCTTCCATTTCTATTACTCAATCCGAATCCTTCGAATTTTTCACCTCCAACTCCATTTTCTCCGTTTCTCTTACTAATTCTTCTTGGTCTGTCAATACGAATAACTTTTCTCGGCTCTTCCTGCTTAAAGAAACTGCCACTATATTGGCCTTCCCTGGATGATATAGAATATCACAATCATAGTCATTGATCAATTCTAACCATCTCATCTGTCTCATATTTAACTCCTTTTGTGTAAAGATATACTTCAGACTTTTGTGGTCTGTGTATATCTCACACCTTTCTCTGTAGAGATAATGTCTCCAAATCTTAAGGGCAAACACTACCGCAGCCAATTCCAGGTCGTGGGTAGGGTATCCCTTTTTATAGTCCTTTAATTGTCGTGACTCTTACGCAATGACTTTACCATTCTTCATTAACACGCAACCTAGTCCCTTGTGTGACGCATCACTATACACTGTAAAACCCCCCGTACTATCTGGTAAAGATAACACAGGTGCTTCACTCAATATTTTCTTTAGTTCCTAAAACTCTATTCACACTTTTCTGTCCACACATACTTAACAGTCTTCCTCGTCAGATTAGTCAATGGTGTCGCTATCTTCGAGAAATCCTGAATAAATCTCTGATAATATCCTGCCAATCCTAAGAAACTTCTGATCTCTGTCGGTGTCTTCGGCTATCCCCAATTTTTCACCGCTTCTACTTTCGCTGGATCAACAGAAATTCCCTCGTTGTCGATGACATCTCCCAAAAATTGCACCCCTCTTCAACCAGAACTCACACTTTGAAAATTTAGCATATAATTTCTCTTTCCTTAATGTTTCCAATACAATTCTTAGATGTTCGACATACTCCTCTTCAGTCTTTGAATACACCAAAATGCCGTCAATGAACACCACCACAAACTTATCCAAGTACGGATTAAATACTCTGTTCATCAAGTCCATAAAAGTAGCTGGTGCATTCGTCAGTCCAAATGACATCACTAAGAACTCATAATGGCCGTAACGAGTTCTAAATACTGTCTTTGGTATATCCTCCGTCACCAGTCCTTAAGTCAATCTTAGAAAAACATCTCGCTCCTTTAAGTTGATCAAACAGATCGTCTATTCTTGGTGACGGATATTTGTTCTTGATTGTCACTTTATTCAACTCCCTATAGTTCATACCCAACCTCATCGAACCATCCTTCTTCTTCACAAACAACACCGGTGCTCCCCACGGAGATACACTCGGTTGGATGTACTTCTTGTCCAACAACCCTTGTAGCTGGATCATCAACTCTTTTATTTCTATCGGAGCCATTCGATACGGTGCTTTCGATATCGGAGCTGTCCTCTGTACTAAATCAATCACAAACTCTCTCTCTCTGTCTGGCGGAAGTCCCAGAAGTTCTTCTGGAAAGACATCCCCAAACTCATTAACTATAGGTATCTGCCCAATGTTCGAATTCACAACCTTTGTATCCACTATAAGAACCAAATAACCTTCACATCCTTTTCGTAACATTCTCCTGGCCTGCATCATCGTTAGACAACTCGTTTGTCTTGGCGACTTGCTACCAAAAAATACCACCTTAGACTTATTTGGTGTCTTAAGGCGTATACTCTTCTTTTGGCAATCTATAACTGCCTCATGGTTAAACAACCAATCCATCCCTAAGATGACATCAAATTCTCCTAAGCGTATCGGAATTAAATTCACGCTTAACTTATGTCCTCTTATTGCCACACCATAATTGTTATGGATAAACTCTACAGGGATCACTTCTTTGTTTGCAACTTCTATGTTCATAGGGTTCGTTAACTTTTCACATAGTAAGTTTAATCTTATAGCAAATTCATTAGACACAAATGAACAGGTAGCTCCCGAATCGAATAATACGTATGTATTTATATTATTGATCGGAATTATACCTGACTCCACCTCCTTTGATGCAACTGTGTCTTGCACAGTCATGTTGAAAGTCTGGGCTGTCGGCTTGCTTTGCTGCGTTGGCCCTCCAATTGTTAACTTTGTGGTGCTGCTCTTGTTTCCACTTCCTCCATCAGTATTCTTCTTGAATGGACAATCTTTAAATCGATGACCTGTTCGCCCACAAGAAAAGCAACCTCCTTTCTTTGGTGTAGGATAATTAGGTGAGATATGTCCTTCTTGACCGCAATTATAACATACATTCTTCCCCTTCATACACTACCCAGAGTGATTCTTTCCACACTTTACACATGTTGGTTTCTTCTGTGGTGTACTCCCTTGTTGAGTTACTGATTCGTTACCACTGTTCCACTTGCGTTTCCTAATTTTACTGCCCCTGCTGTTGGCACCCTGATTTCCACCTTTAATTTTCTTCTTGTTCTTCTCTCGGTTGTATTTGGACACTGCTTCACTACTACCTTCAGCAATGATGGCTTTTTCTAACAGTGCTGAAAATATAGTAATTTGTAGCACTGCGACCTTGCTGTGTATCCACGGCTTCAGCCCATTTTCAAGCCTATGCGCCTTCCTGTAGTTCTGTATCCACCTAATGAGGTGCGAATCTGGCTAACTCATTGAATTTTGCTACATATTCAGCAACTGTCATGTTTTCTTGCTTTAATTCAAGAAACTGCACTTCCATTCTGGCTTGCATGGACTCCGAGAAATAGCGTTCTAAGAACAACTCCTTAAACCTGGTCCATGTTACTACCTCCGTTCTAGGCTCTAGCTTGGTTCGTCTCCCACCAGTAATTTGCCTCACCTTTCATCAAGTAGGTAGCAAAAGCCGTCTTTTGCTCTTCGGCTACCCTAGTAATGATAAAGGCCTTTTCTATCTCTTTTACCCATGTCAGAGCTGCTATGGGGTCCGTGGTTCAGCTGAATCCTAGTGGTCCTACAGCCTTAAAATCTTTAAAGTTTGCTAATCTATTATCAGCTTGATTCCTTGCTGTAGGTGTACGAGTTCGTATAGCTCGAGCTATCATATTTGCGAACTTCTGCATTGGGACATCTTGATCCCTTTCATTGTTCACAGAACGTTCCTCCCTCTGGTTACGATTTTGACGTCTTGGCGGCATTATCTAGTTAAACAAAACCATACATTATTCCTTGAGTGCCTTTATATATCATATCTTTCTAGTGTTAACGTATTGCATAACTTAAACTCAAGTAATCATAATGTATTTAGATTAGCAATTCAGCTTGCTACATTCATAGTTTAGTTTTACTGTTTTACAATGTAGCTTGCTGGATTTCAATTCATCTTGTTAAATTACTATCCAACTTGCTAGATTAGCAATTCAGCATTATTAGATTACTATTCAGCTTACTGGATTCATATTCAGCTTGCTGGATTTACATTTTAGGATTATTGGATTACTATTCAGCTAGCTGGATTCACATTCAGCTTGCTGGATTTACATTTTGGAATTACCGGATTAACAATAATAGGATATAATGCCTACTACCTGACTTTCTCATATCTTATTTACTTCATCAAACACATATCATAATACTGCATTTATTTTCATATCCCAATTCTTAGTGTCTCACACTTACATGCTTGGAATATTTCTAAAAATGCTAACTATCCCATTCTAAATATCCAGAGATAGGATCTATCAGAAGGCATACTCCCCTATACACATAAATGGGGATACATCAAATAAGCATACTACCTCACACAGTCTGAGGTTTACATCAAGCATAAAACCCTAATAAATAAAAGGGGTTCTACTGTATCTATATATAATAGAAAACTACTAACCTATCACTGCTCGTCTGGAGGGGGTGTGCTTGCACGCTCCTGCTTTGGTGGAATAAGTCCATCTATAAGTCGACGTCTAACAGATCGACTCGACTAGCCTATCTCTTAGGATCTCGTCACTCCTGCCCGCTGACCCATGTAAGCGGTATCTAGGGACCATCCCAAAGTATCCACTCGGACCTCACTAGCCTCCAGCTTCTCCTCAAGCTGGTCCACCATATTGGATGCTTTAATCTATGCTTGCTCAATCCTAATCTTATCGGACAATTTCTAGATCGAACTTGTGACACCCCCAAATCCGGGTACTTTAATTCCACGGGACTTGGTGTTCACTGTACGAATATCATCTATCTATCTACCCATAGTAAATGCAAAGCATGCAAAAAATAGAATTAAATCCTCCCCTTATGGGGTTACAGCATCTGAGTAATAAATAAAATAAATCCCAGGTCATACTAACCTTAAACATCTATGCGGAACATAACAAATAAATAGTCTTACACAACTAACATAAAGCTAAAACATAAACATATAAATAAACAACAAGTCTTCATCACTTGTTGACCTTGCCCTTACCTTTGCTAGTAGAAGGCTCTTCGGACCTTTCGTTCTTAACTGCAATGTTATTATTACGCAAGAGTGAGCACGATTGCCCACAAGTATAATAATATGACAATAATATAATAACATGCGAGTGAATCAAAGACATCTGAATAAAGAAACTCAACTTTTGACTCAAGAATGAATAACAAGAATCAAAAGAACGTCTGAGCGTCATAAGACCTTGAACTATGTCCTAGGTTGTAAAGTTTTTATGCTTTAAACCTTTAACAGTCATAAGACTATGGACTCTACTTCTCGTACTTAGGGGGATCAGCCCTTAGTACCATACTGTGCACAATATCTCAATGCTAAAGCGTAAATAATCCCCTTGTACAGGGTTGTTCATCTCAGTTTTGACATCAGAGTCCGTACTATAGGAAGTTTGGTTTGGATAAGCTCAATAAGTATTTTGGAATTTAGAACGTTCATCAACTATGGACTAGTCGAATCAATAAGGGTTCACTAGTCCTATAAGGTTCAACAATAACATCGATATTCAACTTGAATAATAAATCTCAAGAGTATACAATCGCATAAGTATTGTATAACTGAATCATGCTTTTAAAAGAGTTACAATATGTAATATGAATTTCAAACTGGAACAATTAAGAACACGAGCTTACTTGATATAGAAACACAAGTCTAAGACTTAATAAATGAATAAATTAGAATTTAGGGAACTTGCTAAATCAATAAGTTAGGGATAGGATACTTGTCTCTTGCACAAGCTACAAATATAATTACAATTCACTTCCTCAACGTCCCCTTGCAAACTCTGTGAAGATGATATGGATTCTAGTTCCAATCTCTCAATTCTCTCTGTGTATTTCTCTCTACGTTTCTCTCTGAAATGTGAATATCAATATAGAACTGATATGATATGTATATAAGGTATAATATAATATGTATATACGTAATATACGAAGTGGGTAGAGTGAGTGGTCAGTTGGTCCCTTAGTGGGTTAACTGGCTAACTCCCCCTAGGGTCGTGTTTGGCTTGTCCCTTATTCCTCCTTTCCCATTAATTTAATTACTTCTTATTATATAGTTAATTAATGTCACACCCAATTTAATCAAATAATGTTATTTAAATCAATTAAATTAAATAGCATAAATCCACATTAAATCACATAGTCACATAATTAAAATTCTCATTAATTAATTATGCCAAACCATTAAATCTCTAATTAATTATTTAAATTAATTAGAATAATATTATGCTTATTAATTAATATATTAATCAAATAAGCTCAATTAAATACATACTTTGAATATGAAAATTCACCACATTAATTTAACTAATATGACACATAGAATTAAATTAATTTACCATAATTTCATCAATTAATTATATAACTCAATAATTAAATCATCGAAAAATATTTATTTAATTCAATAAATATTCAAATTAAATTACAAAAATCTTGTTCGTCACAGAACTCATATCGCATGGCCTCATGCTCAACTCTTAACACTCACAGCTTTATCTCCTCTTGTTCTAGTCTCTCTCTCAGCTCAGCATTCATGGCAACCATCTGTGTAGCCAAGGTGGTCTGCAACTGCAACTGTATCTTCATCTCAGCAAGCTCGGTCTGAGCTTGATATGCCAATTCCTTGTACTGAGTCTCAGTGAATTGATGAGTAGCATTCTTCTGCTCTAACTGTGTCACTCTATTCTCCAGCGACATGTTCTCTTCAAACAGGTCTTCCATCATATTCTCGTCATTCTCATCACTATCCTCTTGATCCTCTATCGCATCTATCGACTCCTGATCGACTGTATGGCTATCTTGTCCTTCCTTAGGCATCCTACAACCAAACAAACACAACATCAGTATCACAATAAAATATATTCATTGATAAAATGAAACAACATTTTATTATGTACAATCTATACTATATGAATCTCTCCAATCCATCTACTAGTATACTCTATACGAGTTTTCTTCTAAGGTTATACCCTAGGTTTCGCATCCTAATGTTTATAACCTACAGCTTTGCTACGAACCTGTGACGCCCCCAAATCCGGGTTCTCTAACCTCGGATTCAGTGCTCACAATACATCATCATCATAAGCATGCTATATACTATTACGGAATAATAAATATACATTGTTCATTATAATAAAGTCTTACAAACATATCCCAAGGTCTATTACCTTAACTTAAACATACCTTACTTAATAACACAAAAGGTTTACAACCTATCAAACATAGTATCTCATGATACATATACATTTATATTAACTATTCCTGAACCTTTCCTTTGCCTTTGTCCTTCTTGGACGATTCTGGCTTAGCTGCAATAATTGTCATGATATAGCAAGGGTAAGCAACTAATTTGCTTAGCAAGTTTAAATTCAAAGGAGATATATTATGATTAGAAAAGAATTTAACTTTCAATGTTCAACAAGATAATCAATTGTGAAAAAACATGAATTACATCTCTATAACTATATATTCGAATAAATGAATAACAGATGCTGAGTGGTTTTAAATAACCATGAACATATACTAAGGTTCTTAGTATTTAAACTGGTCCTTTTAATAAAGTTTGGTAGTCAAGGGGATCAGCCTTTCCTACCCGGTGAAATATGCATAATCACTCAATATACTAGCAATAATTGTTTTCCAATAATGCTTTAGTAAAACTATTTTTTTTCTCAGTCAAGAGTCCTTACCATTTCAATTGGTTAGGCACCGCTTTCAAAACCTATTTGATTTAACAAATTTAAACATGCTTGATCTAGCTAATACAACTAGCAAAGATCATATCACAAACAGTTCATGAATGAAAGAACTTTAACTAATTCATAGTTCAATAATAATGGAACAAGAATTTAATTGCACAAAGTGCGATTTATCAACAATCAGTAAAGATGTGAATAATCATCAATAACTATTCACTAACATGCTTTTGAATATAACTCGAGTTTGAGTTAGAGAACTTGCCTCAATCGCAATCTACTGCTACGCAATTTAGTTTAGCTTCTTAGAGAAAAGACCTATAACAGATCTTTCAATCAGTCATAGCATATACTCACTTATAATCTCAATATTCCAGGTTAAATTTTCTTACATTTAATCATATAGTTAAGTATTAGACATTACGTTAAAGTTTTAGTGTTATTGTTTCTCTTCAACAACCTTTTAATCACTTCATTACTTAATCCCTCTTTATATAAGCTCTTCTTTATTACTTAGTAGGTTAAATGCCCTAATCCAGCAGACTGGATTGTAATTCCAACTATCCAGATGCTAATCCAGCAACCTGGATTCAAACTAGATTTCAAGTTAGTAACTTATTTTCCAATCCAGCAGACTGGATTCAACAGAACTTCAATCCAGCAACCTGGATTCAAACTAGATTCCAATCTAGCAACCGAGATGGCAATCAAGTAAGATGGATTCCCCATTCTTAATCGAATCATCTTATTATTTTTTATCTTTTGTTCACACATAAATACATGTATTCCATACACAAAAATAATATTTCAGGAATTTTTCAATTTCCTTTAGTATTTTTCAAAAATCAATTTTTAGTTAATTCCTTAAGAAAATAACTACCTCACGCTTAACTTCAAAAATTCCCAACTCTTGACGGGATCTTACACATGTTAACGTGAGTCTCCAGTTTAAATTTCGTGGCCATCGGAGTTATACAACTCCGGTTATAGCGATTTTTGTCGAAAAAAATACCAAAATTAAAACAATCATAACTTGCTCAATTTTAGTCGGAACGAGCTCATTTTTGGACACAAGCTACTTCATTCCATATATTTTCATCTTCCAAAAGGCCTGATTTTATTTCACAAATTAAGTGACCGAAATATTCCCTTAAATTTCCAGACAGCCTACTTTTAGTCATTTTCAGTTTTGGCGTCCTTTGCTAAAAATAGTCCATACGGAAATTTACAAGGAAATTTTTCAGTGATTCCACTTGAAAAAGTTAGAAGACTTATATATCTAACTCTAAAAATTGACCACACTCAAAAATTAAAAAAACAATGAGAGATATGGTCTTTTAAATTTTAGGTTCCGTTTTCTCAAAAATCTGATTTTCTAACTTTGTGTTTTGTAAGAAAGCTTTCATGATCTCTTGATTAAGCTAACTTTGGCCATCATAAACCATCATAATAGATACCCATACATCATAAACTCATGGATCTATCATGATCCATAATCGATTACATCAAAACCTACCAAACACAACCAAAACATCATTTATGCTAAAAAAATTAAAGTTTTCTAACTTTTGAAACATAGTTTCCCTTTTCTTGCATTTGATCTAACTTTTGACATTCACAAGTGTTAGATCTAAATATATAACACTTACACATATGTAGATCTAAGGTTTTGGAAAGATAAAACACAAACTCCATATTCCATTTATCTATCAAACAGAATGGATCAAAAGTTCTAAACTTAAGGTTTGTACCTTGATTTGTGTGCTACCGTTCTTGTCCAACCACAATATGTAATGAATCTAGAATGCATTAAGAGTAAAATCCTCCCTCTTCCTTCTCTTCTTCCCCATGAATTTTTTTCTCTCTCTCTCTCTCTCTTTCTAGCTTTGGCTTTAGCTTACTTTACTAACTTAAGACTAAAATGAGAGAAAAAAATAGACTAACTTTTGTGCTAACAATTATATTAGATATAATAGATATATCTATTATCATTATTCCATTCATATTCCTTATCTCTCTCTCTTATCCTTATCACCTAGAAAATTGGATAACATGTTTGTCAAAGTAAAAGGATGACACTTGGAAAGTAAGATAATGATAAGATAGCATGAAATCATTACATTATTCTATCTTATCTCCTCTCCTCCACTAATTTCGGCCATAAGGCCTTATCCTCCTCCATTTTATTTGTTTTTAGTGCTTTATTAAGTTAAGTAAGTGCCCAAAATGTCACTCTCCAATTGGGCCAATACTTGGGCCCTTCCTTTAATTCTTTGGGCTCACATTTAAATAATTTGGGCCATGTAAATCACTATGGTTCCATTACTCTTTTAATTTACCTTACCCTAATTATTTAATTAGGGTTTCCATTTCCCATATTTGTACTTTAACGTATTACTCATGTTCATTTAATTTCATAACCCAATTAGACTTGCTTTGATTAGGTTATAAAATTATTTAGTTGAGATATATAAAATAGATCTCTTAGGTTTAATATATATTTTTAATACTAACATTCTCCCGTACCATAACCCTTAGGTTATTCAATTCTCATACCTAATGTAAAAATTAGGTTATGTAATCTTTCTTCTTAATTTACTTTCTATAAAATAAATGAACACATATACATATTTAGAGTACACATATTTATTTAACCAATTATTCATTCCACACATGTCACAAGGTTTTTAATATAACTAATATTTAATTAATATATCTATTCACAAAGTGACTTAGAATTCTTGGTTATTACAAATAATATACTGCTGTGTCAGGAAAGTCAAAAAGGTGATGTCACGTCAAGTCAGTAGTCTGCACCAAATAACTTAGAATCTTTGAGGCAATTCAAATAGCTTCCAACAGCTATTTTCTAACAGGAAGCTAATAGAGGAGTATATATCAGCCAAAGCTTCAAAGGTGAAGAGTTGTTGACTCTACGAGAGTTCTACAGAGCTTAAAAGAATGTCTCAGTGGCAGTGAGACTACCAAAGTAGAAGTGAAGCCAATATGATGAAGAGCCTCAACTGCTAAAGGCTTCACTCAACACGAAGGAGAATGCCAACCTCAATGGCATCTAAGCTGAGAGCTGAGAAGAGAAGAGAAAGAGTTGTATATCAGAAAGCAGATGTCAAGGGATACTCTACGAATTACCATGAACAACATAAGCTGAAGAGAAGTAGTTATAGAGCAGAATCTGTACAGAAGTCAACTAGTGTTCAAGGGATGCTAAGTACCAGATGGAGTCTACCTAAAATGCAAAGACTTAGTAGATCCTCAATGGTGATAGTGTACTATGATGAAATCAGATGAAGTTAAGCATTAACAACAAAGATCAGCTGCACCAAGGAAGATGTGATAGACTGCTAAGTATCCAAGATGTCGAGCTTCGTGTACATCTTTGCAGTCCTATTAGTGGTGATCTAGTCTCGATGCAGAATTCCAGAAGATCACACCAAGCTGCTAAGTACCAGAAGATGAACAATCTTAAAGTTATCTTAGCATCTCAGCACCAACAACAATCAACAAACAACCATGGCCTGAGGGGTCTTTATCCTAGGGACTAAATCAAAGTCAAGTTTGCTGGACTTGCTGAGTACCGGAGGGTACAAGAGATTCTAAGCCTGCTAGGCTTAGTCTACAGTTCCAAGGCTATTGGCCTTGAAGGAATCTTAGTGATTCAAGAGTTACCATTTCTTAGTGGAATCCCTGCTTGTTGAAGCAGAAGAGTGGATTAGGAGCTTGAGTCTCTGAACCACTTAAAATCCCTTGTGTCATTTACTTTCAGTCATTTACCTTATGTACCTTAACTGCTACAACTGCTATAACTGCCATAACTATTATAAACACTTACAACTAAACTAACTCTATAACAATGTTTATCAAGAATCTGTGAAGGGGATCTTTAACTTATTCCGCTGTGCTTGAAATGATTCTTATATTTGTCATATGCTAATTACTTAGCAATAGAAAATAAAATGGAAAAGATTTTGAAATTAAAAATGATCTATTCAACCCCCCTCTTCTAGATCTATTGTGTTCCCTCTGGGAACTAACAATATTACTTTCAATCTCCCACTTGCACTAAAGCCAATCACAATGGTATCTCATAAGTGTCGATCAAATTGTTGCTGTGTTAAAGCTTTAGTAAATGGATCTGCAATGTTGTCTTGAGAATCCACATGCTTCAGGGTGACATCTCCTCTTTTAATGATCTCTCTAATCAAATGAAACCACCGCAACACGTGTTTGAATTTCTTATGAGACCTGGGTTCTTTAGCATGTGCAATAGCTCCGGTGTTGTCATAGAATAAAGGTACTGCTCCTCTAATGCTAAGAACCACACTAAGTTCAGTTATGAACTTCTTCATCCAAACAGCTTCCTCTGCAGCTTCACTTCTAGCTATGTACTCTGCCTCTATCACAGAATCAGCAACTGTTTGCTACTTGGAACTCTTCCAACTCACTGAGCCACCATTAAAGGTAAACACATACCCCAAAACGGATTTACTGTCATCTTTGTCCGTTTGAAAACTTAAGTCTGTGTAGCCCTCTAGTTTCAATTCAGACCCACCATAGACAAGAAATACATCCTTAGTTCTTCTTAAGTACTTCAGGAAATTTTTCACTGCCTTCTAGTGTTCTTCTCCAGGATTCGACCGATATCTGCTCGTTACACTAAGTGCATGAGCGACATCCGGTCTAGTACATATCATACCGTACATGATAGATCCTATTGTTGAAGCATAAGGAATCTTACTCATACGGTCTCTCTCCTCAGGTGTTTTTGGGGACTATTTCTTGGAGAGATGTATTCTATGGCTCATCGGCATGAAACCTCTCTTGGAATCTTCCATGCTAAACCTCTTTAAAATTGTGTCAATGTACGTTCTTTGGGACAAGACAAGCATCCTTTTAGATCTATCTCTATAGATCTTTATCCCCAAAATATAGGATGCTTCTCCCAAGTCCTTCATGAAGAAATGTTTAGATAACCAAATTTTGATCGACTATAGCATAGGAATATCATTCCCTATCAGTAATATATCATCAACATATAATACAAGGAATGATACAGCGCTCCCACTAACCTTCTTGTACACATATGGTACATCGTCATTTTTTAAAAAATCAAACTGTTTGATTGTCTCATCAAAATGGATGTTCCACCTGCGAGAAGCTTGCTTCAACCCATAAATGGATCGTTGCAGTTTATGGACTTGATTTGTTCCAACTATTGAAAAAGAACCCTATAGCTGTGTTATATACACATCCTCCTCAAGGTTTCCATTGAGGAAGGCCGTTTTCACGTCCATTTGCCAGATTTCGTAGTCATAGTAAGCTGCAATCGCAAGCAAAATTTGAATGGACTTAAGCATTACTACTGGCGAGAAGGTTTCATCATAGTCAACACTTTGTCTGTGTTTGAAACCTTTTGCAACCAGTCTGGCCTTATAGGTCTCTACCTTGTCGTCCGCTTCAGTCTTTCTTTTAAAGACCCATTTACACCCAATAGGCTTAATGCCCTTAGGTGATGAAACCGAAGTCCATACTTTGTTCTCATACATGGAGACCATCTCAAATTGCATGGCTTCTTGCTATTTCTCTAAGTATTTACTACTCATAGCCTGTTCATAATTTAATGGATCATCATCATTCATGATGCGTACCTCATCGTCATCCTCTATGACGAATTCATACCTTTCAGTTATCTTCGGTACTCTTCCAGATTTACGAATAAGGTGTTGTACAGAAGGTGTCTCTACTTGGACAGGTTCATCCACTTGATCTGTAGTGGTTTGTGGTTCTTGAATTTCTTCAAGATCTATTTTCCTCCCACTAGCCTCTTTAAGGATAAACTCCTTTTCCAAGAAGGCAACGTGTTTCTCAACAAACACCTTTTTCTCAGTAGGATTGTAGAAATAGTATCCTAAACTTTCTTTAGGATATCCCACAAACGTGCACTTATCAGATCTTATCCCAAGCTTATCATTTTGAAACTTTTTCACGTAAGCTGGGCATCCCCAAATCTTAACATACTTAAGACTAGGTTTCTTCCCTGTCCATATCTCATATGGAGTCTTGGGGACGGATTTTGAGGGGGCCTTATTTAGTAGATATGCAGTCGCTTCTAGGGCATAACACCAGAATGATACTGGAAGATCGGTAAAATTCATCATAGAACGAACCATGTCCAATAATGTTTGATTTCTCCTTTCAGACACACCATTCAACTGTGGTGTTCTTGGTGGAGTTCATTATAAGATTATACCATTGTTTTTGAGACAATTGAGAAACTCACCGCTTAAGTATTCACCACCACAATCCGATCGAATAATCTTAATACTCTTGCCAGTTTATTTCTCAACTTCACTTTTGAATTCTTTGAACATTTAAAACGATTCAGATTTGTATTTCATTAAATACACGTATCCAAATCTTGAATGATCATTAGTGAATGTAATAAAATAAGAATACCCTCCTCATGCATTCGTTGTCATAGGTCCACAAACATCTGTGTGTACCAACACTAACAACTTCGTAACTCTTTCTCCTTTTCTACTAAAAGGAGATTATGAGACAAGATTCACAAGTTGAATATAATTCATAATTAGTTAGCTTTAAGAGCCTATCTTTATGCAACTTGGATAATCTTGTTTCATTAATATGATCGAGTCTACAGTGCCACATAAAAGTATAATAATATCATCTCTTTTCCTTTTCTTAGCTTGTTCAATTTGAAATATATTTGCATGCAAGTCAAGTATGTAAAGTCCATTCAGTAATTTACCAACTCCATATAAAACATCCTTATTATAAATAGAACAACTATTGTTCTTTATTATAATATTATAACCATGCATATCCAATATAGAAATAGAAATAATGTTTCTTATGATTGTTGGAACGGAAATAACAATTGTATATATTAATGGACTTGCCCCATAGGCAATGCTAAACAATAAGTCCCGACAGCTAATGCAGCAACCTTTGCTCCATTTCCCACTCAAAGGAAGACTTCATCCCTGTTTAGCTTTCAACTTCTGACCAGTCCCTCCATAGTATTACATATGTGAGAACCACAGTCGGTATCCAATACCCAAGTAGAAGTTTGACTTTTAAAAAAATTAATTTCAATCATGAACAAACCTTGATTGGAAGTCGAAACTTCTCCAAGCTTCTTCTCTGCCAGAAACTTCGTGCGGTTCCTCTTCCAGTGACCCGGCTCATTGCAATGGAAGCACATTCCTTTGCTAGCTGGATCAGGTTTCTTTTGATCCTTTACGTTTGCCATGTCCTTAGCCTTCTTGGTTTCTTTTTTTTTTTCAGAAGATACCTTGGGCATCTTCCTTTTCTTGGAAGAATCATCCACCAGTAAGACTTGGTTTTTCTCGGATGGGAAGTGTCCTTCAGCAGTTTTCAACATGTTAAGTAATTCAGGCAAGATGACATCTAACTTATTCATATGGAAATTCACAACAAATTATGAGAAGGTATCTGGGAGTGACTGCAAGATCAAATATTGACTTAACTCCCCATCCATGATGAACCCAAACTGTCCAAGACATTCAATCAAATTGATTATCTTTAGGACACGAGTCTCAACAGCAGTGCTCTCGGTCATCCAAGATCGGAAGAGCTCCTTAGTTATCTCATATCTTGCAGTCTTACTTTGCTCACCATACAACTCTTGAAGGTGAAGCAATATAGCAGAAGCATACATAGTTTAATGCTGACGCTGAAGCTCGTTATTCATGGATGCGAGCATGATGTATTGAGCCAAAGATGCATCATCTTGCCACTTCTTAAAAGTAGCAATTTATTGCTCAGAGGCTTCTTCTGCAACATTTGCAAGGACAGACGAATTTAGGACATAAGAAATCTTTTCTGCAGTGAGAACAATTCTCAGATTCCTTAACAAGTCTGTGTAATTCGGTTTGGTTAGTTTGTTAGCATCCAGTATGCTACGCAGTGATAGTGAGTGTGGCATTTTCAAATTTTGAATGTGAAATAAAATAACATTTTTAGCAAATATTCATTTAATTAATTGCCAAAATAAATTAGGTCTTTATTTAAATTTGTATCTGCCACTATTTTCTTCAAACTATATTACCCTCATAATATATAGTTCGACAAATCTAATTACAGATTTGCTAGTGAGAATAAGGATCCCATTTCAAATGTATATAGCCTTGTGTGTGCACAACAAACAATATATCAATAAATAGGTAGACAACTTTTGTCAATTACATCATCATGTAACTCCTTGGATTTTGCCTCTTAGATCATAATGGTCAAGTGTGTGCACATCCAAACTAAAATAATCTAAGTTAAGTCAGACCCGACATTTCCATATAAGTGAAGAGAAAACTACTGCCCTTGTGTGTGCACACCAAAGCGGTAATGTTCAATTCCTTTATAAACATTTAATGTAATAAAATAACATCTTAAATATTTAATACTTGCCTTGTGTGTGCACAACAAACTCATATTAAATATTTAATACTCTATTATTTTATCATGCTAGAAGGCGACGTTCAATATTCCAAATATCTTTGAACGCTACAACTTAATATAATTTTTTTGAGGGGTTTGTTATTAATTATCTCATCTTGTTTAGCGTGCATGCACACATATATATAAAATGCACATCATATTACTTAACATATGAAGCATGTTGCGTAATATAATATATATATAGTATAAGCATGCATATAGAATACTATATTCTACCCGGATTGATTATGGACTTTTGTTATAGTTTGGTTCACTAGAGCCACCAAGTGAACCAAAAGGTCAAACCTAGGAGTGCAAGAATTAAATTTAAACATAACTATTACATTTAAACCCGGGCTCCATACAAACGGGTCTTCAAGCCCTCCTTTCTCCTTGGTCTACAATTCTTTAAGATAATTTTAATTATTCCTATTATATAAACTATTTAATTTAAATAGAAACCTTGATCAGCAGTCAAAGAGAAGTATATAGAAGGTAGACAGAATTTTACATCAAGAAAAATTAGAGAATACGATGTACGCAGACAGCATTTAATAAAACTCATACATTCAAGCATTCAACTAAAATAAAATTCAATCACATTGGTCTATAGTCCATAATCAACCCCATTTATTTTCATACATATCATCATATGCATCAATAAATAACATTCATCTCATGAATAATAAAACCATTCCACATATGCATCGATATCATTTAATGGGCAATTAAAATTTGAATGTAATCAAATAAAATAAACTTCTTTATTTCATTTTTGAAAAATTGCACAAAATTAAAATCAGAATTTTTTTGCAGGCCTGGCTCGTCCCGCGTTATCATTGACGTGCCAACCTTACAAAAAAATTTTGGATTTATGTATACCTGGCACACCTCGCCCCACGGCAAAATTTGGAATTTCTGATTCGCGATTTTTGACCTTTTCATCCAAAAAATAAGACTTTATACAACAAATTATGCCCAATAAATTGTTCCAAACACATACCCATACATATATGGAATCAAAACATTATGACTAGTATAAAGGTTTGGCTCTGATGCCAATGTTAGGTTTGTAACAATCAAAGTAGCAGAAGCATGGTAAAAATAGATTTTAAAATTTTACAAACCATATACACGGATCATCCTTTATGCATAATTATTAATTAAATGAAAGAGAAGAAATTATAGAATCATACTCTTGTACAACTAAGCTTCCACAGGTTCGAGTCCAACTCCAAATCCTTCGTAATCTCCTTGAGTTCTCCGAGATTGATTCTTTTCTTTTATCAACGTTAGCCACCCAAGTGTTTGGCCTCTAGAGGTGATCCACCAAGGAAGACGAGATATTCAAGAAGGTGTGTGTTTGACTAAACCCTAATTCTATCTCTATAGAATGTGTATACTCTCCCAACTATTGGAATAGTGTGATGTCTAACCGTGTTCCATATTAAGACTTTCTTATTTATAGATGTAGGTAACCCTCCTAAACCATTTAGGTGTTGGGCTTCATATTAATTAATTAAACCTTTTAATTAATTAGGCTTCCAATCCTATTGGGAATAATTAAACATTTTTAATTAATTAGCCTCATAATCTTATTAGGAATATATGGGAAAGAGAGAGAGTATCTAATTGATTAATTCTTAAACTCTTTTAGGAATTAAATAATAATACTAATACTAATAATAATAATAACACTCCCCTTATTAATTTATATTTAATATTTTCAAAATATTAAATAATAAATATTAAGCTATTTAATTTATTCTATCACTATAAATTAAATTAAACATAATTAATTTATTATTACGATTATTCCATTAGTTTCTTTAATAAATATTCTTTCTTTTATTGTGTGACTCTTTAGGTTCTCCATATTAAACAAGTTGCGAATAAATCAATTAGAACGATTCTAATCTTATTTAAATAAATAAATTAAACTAATAATTCATTTAAATAAATAATATTTATTCTATAATAAGGGTGTGAGCCCAAGTATAAATTAGGGTTTACATGTAATTTAAAGAAATTGGGAGAAGCCTCTATATATCCCGAGGCAGAATGCTTATGGAGGTTGCTCATTTTTCGTAATTGATTGAGGGATTGGATTGGTGGCTAGAAGGACAGGGTAATTTGGGCATTACTCAGGTAACTAAGGGTATTTCTAGAATTTCTTCTGAAATCACATGCTAGGCACAAGACCCAGACATGTGCCAGGCACGTGACTATTTTTCAGAAAACTCTATAAATACCCCATTTCACTTCAATAGAAGGGGACTTTTGATTCTCTCTGAAATGAAGAGACTCAAGAAGGCTCTCTGGATCCTTGATACTCTAGTAGAGCTCCTGGATCCTAGAAGTTCTGCCACGTGTTACTCTAGAAATCGCTTATCTGTTCTTCTCCCCTCTTCAATCAATCAATCAAGACCGTACTCTTTGTGGATTTCTCTCCTCCTCAGCCAACTCAAAACCCTAACCCTAGTAAGGTACGATTTCTTTACCCACATTTCTTTGGCGACTCTGCTGGGGAGGTGCAGAATTCGTGAAGGGTATGCCCACAACACGAAGCGGGAAAACTACAGGAAAAATTTCACCGACAACTAGCATTACTTCACCGGATCCGGTTCCAAATCAAACAAATCAAGCTTTCCAGGGCACGAATCTGGATCTCAATCAACCCCTCATAGAAGATGCTTCTGAAGGAAGTTCAACATCACCAGATATGGCTGATCCACAACAAACTAATGCCAGACAGATAGGCACAGGAAGATAAGGTGAGGAAGCAAGTGGAGAACAAACAACCACGAGTGCTGTGCAGTTGGAGATGCTCAAGGCGTTAAAGGAGGCACGAGAAGGACAAGGGATGATGATGGCCATGATGTCAGAAATGCAGAGGCAACAAGAGGAGATGGGAAATTTTTGCTAGTAATTGATGCAGATTCCAACCTTTAAAGTTATGTTTCAAGGAAGTTCGCAGGAAGAACGAGTAGGAGTGGATAACAATAAGGAAAATCATAAGGAGCCTCCAGTAATAGAGAGTCATCCGATTCCAATCATACATTTAGAGCCCCAAAATAGTGGTGATGTACCACAACCCAGAGTGGAAGCAAACCAGCCTCAACCAACCATCATTCCCACTACACTCTCGATGTTTTCACAAGTGCAGATACCAACTATCCCGAGCCATGCCCAACAAACACAACCAATGCAAGTTTTAAATGATGCAAGTGTACACCGGCCGATCGCCTTACCATATACACCACCAACGCAGAAATACATCACAAACCCTCAAAGAGTCTATATAACAAGTCAGTATATGACGAAGGATGATATGCTTGACGTAATCAACCAACTCGGAAGACAGACAACTAGACCCTTAGAATTAGACTTCACTCCACCATAACCGATAAATATACGAAGACAACCTTACCCAGTATGTTATATTGAGCACCCTCCACATTTTTTGAAGTACAATGGAGGGAAAGGGAATGCAAGAGAACATATATTCAGGTTTGTAGAGTCGATGTCTCCGTGGTTGGGTTATGATGAAGTGATCAACCACAACCTCTTGCTCCGTGAGTTCAATAAAACATTGACAGATAGTGCCTTCAGTTGGTACTACAATCTAGAGAAAGGGTCAGTCCAAGATTGGGATGATTTGAAGCTACAATTTTTTAAGAAGTTTTTCTATGTGCAAAAACAGGTGACAATCGTGGAATTAATGAGATTCAAACAAAAGCCAAATGAAGTGTTGTCAGATTACGTAAACAGATTCAGGGCTCAGGCGCAAAATAGTGTAGAGCCGATTGAGGAGAAGAATCTAGTGAGCATATGCTACAATGGTGCCATAGATGCCTTTAAGCCCCACTTGGTCACTAAAGCATGTGATTCTTTTGCAACACTCTCATCATTTGCAAAAGACTTGTGAGGAATTATGACTTTGCCCCCAAGCCGCGCGACTGTTACGTGGAAGAGCAAAAGGATTGCTTCTGTGGCTTTAGCAGACTGTGACGCCCCCAGAATAGGTCCAGTCCAACCAACCCATTCTGGATCGCCAAATACATGGTACAGAATTCAACTACAACTTTTATATCACACTGTCGTGCAAAATATGACCACACAACTGTGAGTGTCAATACAAATATGTAGAAAATATAAAAATTCAAACTAAGTCCTCATTACAATTATTATCACACTATTTTATAAAAATAGTGAGGACTACTACTGCTCTAACTTGGACCATCACTCTATTCCCCGACTAGTCCCTGCGAAATTCTCATTTCCTGAAGAGGACAATAGATGAAAAGGGTAAGCTCAACTAGCCCAATAAAGATTATTACGACTAAGATAATAAAGAACAATTTATCGTTAGTCTTCAACAAATCAAATAAAATATTATGGACCACAAGTTTTAGATCAACAACTGTAGCAGAAATAACAATGCATCAGAAGAATTAAGTAAGAAATAATGTCTACTATCTTCTATGATTTGAAAGTCCATAATCAATATTTTATCCCTGTAACATCAATCAATATATATCTTGAATCAAATATTCATCTTTGCACTACGGGCCAAAGATATTCATCAGGTAATCATTCATCTTTGCACTACAGGCCAAAGATATTCATCAAATAATCATCCATCTTTGCACTACAGACCAAAGATATTCAGCTATATCATCATTTAGGACTGAGGATGATGAAAAATATTTTAAAGAAGGAATCCAGTGAGATAAAGGACAAAAATTAGGGATTCGTAATTTAGTTTATCCAAGTTCAAGAATACTCCATAATAATTAATTGTGGAGCAAAATTCAAGAATGAAGATCAAAACTTGGATCCAATCAAAGATAGGAACCATAATAGCCAACTTGGACAAAGAACAGAAAATTTAATTTTTCTGTGAATAGTACCTGTATTCGTGAATAGTGCCGTATACGTGAATAGTGTCGTATGTGTGAATAGTAACTCCAATATGAAAAGGTAAAAATTTCACAATAAAATTCATACTTATATTTCGGTGTCATGATATTGAAAGAAATAACATTATTTTTGAAAAAAAATAACATCCCATACCTCAAAAGAACAATACTTCTGACTGGAATATCGGATATAGTACTGAAGAAAACTTGCACTGAATAACAACACTCAAAGTATCGAAATACTCACAAAAATACGCTCGATATTATAGAGAAAAAAACTTATGATTCTGGTGTGATTTTCAAATTCTAATTCAGCATCCTATTTATAGGAAAATGCTTAGAACGCCAAAGCAAAAAATTTAATAAAATAATATTAGTTTAAAACAAATTTTCTACGCACACCATTGACCAAAATATCTGCTCACCAAGTAGGGCCCACCCATTAAAAAAATGTTTTCTGTGAAAAAAATATTTATAACCCCAAAAATCACTTATTCCGGAACTTCAATAATACATAATAAATAGTCATTTTATCAGAAAAATACAAATCTTATGTTCCTTTCATAGGAAATTTAATTCTCTACAACTTTGTAGAAGAAAGGTTTTTCAAATTCCAAACATAAATTGTCCGAAATCCACAAACGGATGATTTTCCACACCTTCATTCTAACAAAATACTGATAAAACACATCAACACTAATTCCTTCTTTTATATCCACAAAAATAAATATTTCCTTATCATACAAATTAATAATTAATTATTCACAAATAATATTACAGAACTACAATATTGACAACCAGGTCGTTACTAGGAAAGAGGGGGCCTTCCGATAAGGATTTCTCCTTACTGGCGCGCAATTAAATAACCCCTCCTAGACAGAACTTCCTTAGACATTGCCAATAATGTTATCTAATAATATTATTTATATAATATGAATTATTGATCTGATAATGGAAAATACTGTCTAGTGATAATTATTGAATTACCAATAATATAAAAATACTGTGCAATACTGTGTGCTACTGTGCAACAACGCGTATTACTTTACTTTACCCATCGGGTATTCCAACAGTGTTAATGGTAACAACTACGCCGTTATTTATAAAAAACTTATTCTTGTCATTTTCTTCATCCGACAATTTTTCGTTATGGGGCCCACAATTGGCTGCGCCGTCGTACGAATATTCCCCGACAGCAAGAATATTCCACGACCAAACGAATATTCTCCGACAACAATGAATATTTTATAACCACTTGCTTAATTAAAATATTTGCGCATTTTGCCTATAGCATTCCACATTATCAAATTAACCCCTGACTATTTCAAAATAATATATAGAGGAAATTTAATTTTTTTATTCATAAAAGTTGGGGTCTTACAACCTCCCCTCCTTATGAAATTTCGTCCTCAAAATTGACATGCGTACCTGGTGTTTCAAAAAGGTGAGGATACCTCGCTTTTATTTTGGCTTCCAACTCCTAGGTCATTTCCTCAATAGCATGGTTCCTCCACAAAACTTTGACTTGTGGTTAACCTTTGGGCGTAGGACATGCTCCTTCCTATCCAAAATCTTGACAGGTACCTCCTCGTACGTTAAATCTTCGCTATCTCGTCTGATTCTAACTCAATAATGTGGCTCAAGTCTTTCACATATTTACGTAACACAGATATGTGAAACACGTTATGAACACGAGTCATGCTTGGAGGTAATGCGAGTCTACAGGCCACATTTCCTACTCGGTCAAGAATCTCAAATGGACCAATGAATCGTGGATTGAGCTTCCCTCTCTTCCCAAACCTCATAACTCCTTTCCACGGAGCAACACGTAACAATACATGGTCCCCAACATTAAATTCCACGTCCTTTCGATGAAGATCAGCATAACTCTTTTGTCGATCCTGTGCCATTTGTATACGTTGTTGGATCATTTGGATCTTTTTCGTAGTCATACGTACTAACTCCGGTCCCAACAATGTTGCCTCACCCACCTCATCCCAACATACTGGAGAATGACACTTTCTCCCATACAATGCCTCGAATGGAGCCACACCTATACTTGCCCTATAATTGTTGTTGTAGGAGAATTTCACCAATGGTAGGTACTTATCCCAACTCCCTTTGAAGTCTAAAACACAGAGTCTCAATAGATCTTCAAGAGTTTGAATAGTCCTTTTCGATTGCCCGTCCGTTTGAGGATGATATGCCGAACTGAATCGTAAATCCGTGCCCATAGCTTTCTGCAAGCTAACCCAAAATCGTGAAGTGAATCTTGGGTCACGATCCAAAACTATGGATACTGGCATGCCATGCAATCTCACAATCTCATTTACGTACATAAGAGCAAGACGCTCAAGGGAATAGGTCTCCCGTATCGGCAAGAAATGAGCGGACTTGGTTAATCTATCAACAATAACCTAAATCGCATCTATGCCTTGAGAAACCTTAGGAAGACCCGTAACGAAATCTATCATAATGTGTTCCCACTTCCACTTTAGAATCTCAAGTGGTTGCAATGGACCCTTCGGCACTTAATGCTCCGCCTTTACACGTTGACAAGTTAAACATCTCAAAATAAACTCTGCGATCTCTTTCTTCATATTGTTCTACCAAAATGTATGTCGAAGATCACGATACATTTTGGTACTCCCAAGACGGATTGCAAACGGTATGTTGTGTACCTCCATCATGATTCTATACTTCACATCAGAATCGTTAGGAACACAAAGTCTGGAGTTGACTCGAAGTATTCCCTCTTCATCGATTCTTGCTTCTGGAATGGCACCTTCTTGCACCTACTTCCTCATCTTTATCAGCTCCGAATTTGTAGCTTGAGCAATTTTAACTTTATCAATCAAAGCTGGTTCTACGCGTATACTTGACATCATCATGTGGGTCCCCGGAGTCTTGAACTCTATCTCCATCTTTTGTAATTCACATAGAATAGGCCTTTGTGTGGACATCATCGCACTCGTTCCCGCATATGATCTTCTACTCAACGCGTCAGCTACCACGTTCGCTTTTCCCGGATGGTATTGGATGGTATGATCGTAATCTTTCAACAGCTCAAGCCAACGTCGTTGCCACATGTTGAGTTCTTTTTGAGTGAAGAAATATTTAAGGCTCTTATGATCCGTATAAATCTCCACTTTCTCCCCGTACAGGTAGTGTCTCTAGATCTTCAACGCGAAAATGACTGCTGCCAACTTAGATCATGAGTAGGATAATTCCTCTCATATTCCTTGAGTTGTCGCGAGGCATAGGCTATGACTTTTCCATGTTGCATGAGAACACATCCTAACCCTTTGCCCGAAGCATCGCTGTAGATAACAAATCCATCCGAACCAGATGGTCTTGTCAGAACAGGTGCCGAGATAAGTCTCCTCTTGAGCTCTTGGAAGCTTTTCTCGCATTCCTCGCTCCATACGAATTTTGTATCCTTCCGAGTCAACTAAGTTAATGGAGTAGCGATTCGAGAAAATCCTTCCACGAATCTCCGATAATAACCAGCTAAGCTACGTACTTCGGTCACCGACTTCGGTTGCTCCCAACTTTGTATTGCTTCAATCTTCGCTGGGTCAATAGATACTCCATGTTTTGACACCACATACCCAAGGAATGCTACTTCCTCAATCCAGAACTCGCATTTCTTCAACATGGCGTATAACTTGTTTTCACGAAGCCTTTGAAGTGCCAGCTTCAAGTGGTGCTCATGATCTTCACGGCTTTTGGAATAGATGAGGATGTCATCAATAAAGACAACCACAAACTGATCCAAATATTCCTTGAATACATGGTTCATCATATCCATGAAAGCAGCAGGAGCATTAGTCAATCCAAAAGACATGACTACGAATTCATAATGCCCGTATCGAGTTCTAAAGGCAGTCTTTGGAATATCCTCAGTTTTAATCTTCAGCTGATGATATCCAGAACGAAGATTGATCTTTGAAAAGAATTATGCTCCTTGCAACTGGTCGAACAGGTCATCAATACGAGGTAGCGGATACCTATTCTTGATGGTGATATGGTTCAACTCCCGATAGTCAATACAAAGTCGCATACTCCTGTCCTTTTCTTTACAAATAAAATAGGAGCACCCCAAGGAGACGTATTAGGACGAATAAAATCGATGTCTAACAACTCCTATAGTTGGACCTTTAACTCCTAAAGTTCAATAGGAGTCATTCGATATGGGATTTTAGAAATGGGTTTTGTACCGGGCTCAAGGTCAATAAAGAATTCAACTTCACGTTCTGGGGGTAGACCGGGAAGTTCTTCGGGAAATACATCAGGAAAGTCATTAACAACAAAAATATTATTCAAATCTGACGTATTCTGGTTTAGATCAGTGACATGAGCTAAGAAAGCTTGACATCCGTTTTTTAATAAACGAATAGCTTTGTGACTTGAAATGACATTAACTGATTTTAGTGGTTTGGTGGTTTGAATTCGCACAAAAGGTTGGTTAGGAATATGAAAACTAACAACCTTACAAAAACAATCAATTTTAGCATGATAAGTGGTTAACCAATCAATTCGTAAAATCACGCCAAATGCAAGTATTTTCAAAGATATGAGATCAACAGGTAGGGTGAGGTTGCCAATTTGAATCAAGCAAGATTTCTAAACTTTAGATATAACGAAGGTCTCTCCCAACGGAGTCTCAACAGATAAGTCAAGGTCTAATTTCTCAGGTGTCAAGTTCAAACGTTGAGCACATGTAGGTGATATAAAAGAATGGGTAGCACCGGTATCTAACAAAGTGTAAACTTCACAAGAGTTTATGATTAGCTTACCCGTGATCACCTCGTTCGGATTCCTCGTGTTTTGGGCAGTCACTACAAACGCTCTTCCAGAAACCACCGACTTTGACTTGTCCGGAACAGCCTTTGGAATCACCACCCCCGCTGGACTTGGTTTCGCTACAGGACAATCTCGAGCTATATGTCCTTCCTTTCCACAGTTATAGTGTAATACCCGAGAATTTCCATATATTATTAAATAAATATATTAATGAAAATGAGAATTTATTTGAATATAAATGATTTTGTGTTATGAGATGAATTAATTCAATTATATATAATTGAATAATTATAATAATTGAGAAATTGGTGGAGTTTGTGATAAACTCGTTGATTGCCTTGTGTGGCACAGTGACGTAATATAAGAATGATTATATTAATTTAAGCGAACAATTAATCTATATTAATTGTTAATCGAAGAATATTAATTAACTGTTATAAAATACTAATGAGGATTGATTAATAATATGTGATTATTATTATTGCAAGAAACATAATAATAATGAGCAACGTGTTTATAAATATAATAAGATTTATATCAAAGTGATAATTAATCATATAAGGGTTAATTAAATTGTTATGGAGGTTAACAATTATATTGATTGATGTAGGATATGTGTATATTATTAATTAATATTCAATTTATAAGATGAGAAATTATATGTGCAAGCATGCGAATTAAATGTGTAGCATATATTAGCTGACTATGTATTATGTGAAGTGTAATATGACACTATTATATGGTAAGGCTTATTAAACCATGTGAGCTACTTGATTAATAACTTGTGTGACAATAAATATGTGGGTATACATTGTATAATATATCATGAACATATTGTAAACAATTAGTTTTAATAAAGGAGACAGTGTAATGTGTTAACATCTGATTAAATTATATCCGGTATTAACAGAAGGTACATGGATTATATGCGTACAAGTCACCTTCACTATATTGAAGTATTCCTTATGCAAATTTATATTGTGACATTAAATTATAACCTATGTATGGACAATAAGTATATATAATATAACATAAGAGTAGGAAGTATGTTATGTGTGTGTAATAATTTAAGTGTTGTGTACTAATAAAATGCTGAGTATATGGCCTTGTCCCATATTATTAAACACAAACCTTGTACACGTGAAATGCATCATGAAGCTAGCCTACTCTCTTCTCTCAAACTCAGCATTCTAGCCATCATGATCATGAAGGGAGTAGGTGGAATAGTGGAGATCACCAACTAATTACCAACTCCCTCTTATCTAGCAAACATTCCTATAATCTGTTAGTTTGATTTTGGATGTAATTGCATTGCCTGGTTATGAAATTATTCTATAAATATAACCCATCCTCTTCCTAATTCATTTGCTAAGAATTTTTGCCAAGTAAGTTAAGAGTTATATATATATTTATCAGTGTTCTTGAGTAGCAGCAAGTTCAGAATCTAACAGAAGGTATAATACAGTTTCCTTGTTCTTCATTTTCGTTTTCTGTTTCCGAAGTTTCCTTCAAATTTTTGATTATGCCAAATTGGTTCATGATTGGTTTGTAGAACCCTTATATTGTTGTTATATGAACATACATACGTGATGGAACCACTATATAGCTTTCTTGACTTTCATTTCCATTGTTGCTCTATAATTTCTGTAAAGCATCGAATTCGTGAAATAAGTTGGAGTTCATCAAATTGGGAATCGTTTGGGCGATTGACTGTTATATAACAATATATATATGTGTTAGTAAGGTAAAAAGGTTAGTCTAATAGCATATGGGTATGTCGAGATCGATAAAATGGGAGGTTTTGGGTTGGTTTCGCTGCAGTCTGAACTGCAGGAACTGTCCCCACGCCACAGCGCCGCAGCGCCACCCGCGCCGCAGTGCCAGGGTATGCTGCTGTTGCCGCGCCGCAGCGCCGGCCTCTGTGTTCAGTTTTCTGCATTCTGCAACAAAACTGTTATGTACTAATTGGTTGATTTTTGTTTAAACAAGCATGGAAGCATGATTAATACAAATATATAAACCTAATGAGGCAATGTAAGCATGTTTTAGTGTATTAGCATGCATGGTTAACAAAACGACATGAAGCTTGGAAACGAACTTAAAATTTCATAAACAATCATTAACATTATAAAACATGTTTACATACTGACCTTGCAAGCACGTTAGTACCACCTAGAGACACATGAAGTGCATGTTAGCTTATCTATATTGGTTCCGTAATAAAATATGAACATGTGAACCTAACTAGTGCTCATTCCTAACAAAAATATAAGTTTGAAGGTGGATATAATCATGTAAATGCTATATAGTCATTTTGATGTTATGAGCATGTTTAGATAACTTTGAAATATATGAATGAAGCCTTAACTTGTGTTTATATGGTTCGTAAGGAAGCATGAACATGTTAGGCTCTATTAGTAAGATTCACTAATAGAAATACAAGCCTTGCACATGAGCATTAACACGATACGTGGAGATTTAAATTCTGATATTTATGGACACATGTGATAGTACTCTTAGACTCATTCATATGTCATGCATATATATATACCATGATTGGTTGCCGTGATTAAAGTTTAGCATAAACAAAGCATGTTTTCAAGATAATAACAATGCTAGCTACATATATGCAATACGAGTACTCATGAGCATGACTAATACAAGTTATATGAATATCTTATGTGTTTAAAAGCGACCATGTTAGACCATATGAGTTCGTGTCCTTGAATGGCTTTAAGTATTAACTTAAGAACCTATACCATGTACGATTGGATTTGGAAAAGTTATACAAGCATGAAAGTATCCTTTAAATATGAATACATGCTAAGTGATATTATATGATGTTACTTGAACCCGATTTTGACGGTTAACTTAAGGAGACCGTAACTTGCTAAAATGAAATATATTTAGTATTGATTGTGGTCTTATGTGATATTAATAATATGCAAGCATGTTTGCTAATTGTTGAGATCTTATATAATATGAGAATGCGTTTAAACTCTAAAGAAGGAACGGGATAGAAATTATATTCTATATAACTGTGTGGCTAGGTAAAACTTACCTTATGTGTTGATCGTATATTCAAAGAGAAAATGTGAAGTTAAATTATATGACTAATGAATATCATATATATACGTAACTGTATTACGATAGGAATTCGAAAGTGTTGATTGCTTTTCGTGGATAAACTACGCTAAAGGCAAGTTCTCTTACTTACACTCTTTTAAAGTGCAAGTATCCTAACCGACGCATTTACTTTATGCAAGGAAAGCTATGATTGTGAAAGTTTCCTAACTTATACTCTTTTACTATGCAAGTATCCTATCTTGTGTATTGCGAACTAGTTTCCTATTTAATCGGTTGAATTGAATTAGCATACTTTGAACTCTTATTTCATTAAAGCTATTATTCATGTTGAACTTAGTATTGTTCTTGAATATTGTGAAAGTGTCTATGCCATTTGATTCGGCTGGACTTATGTTATTGAAAAGCAACCCAAACTAATTGATTGGTGCGGGATCTTGTATTTGACTGAGAAGAACAACCTTCTTTGAAGGGAATATATAATTGTCGGAGAACCGACGTGCACACTTGAGTATGATTGATTGTTATGCATAACGATGGTACTTTAGGCTGATCACCTGTTGTACCTGTTTTTGTTGGATTTTCAGTTTATTACTGTCAATTCTAGTAGAAGTTCATAGTCCTTAGTGACTGCTCAGTATTCAGTTATTTGAAATCTTGAATTGACTTATTATTGAATCATATCCTGTCCTTAGCGACTGTTATTAAGAACTGTTGATATTCTTGTTATTCTTGAGCTATCAAATCTTGCTATACCCTTTCGAGAATTGAGAATCTTATTATTCACCCTTATTGTATATTACTTGCTGGGCAATTTGTGCTCATTCTTGCTTTCCCTAAAACATTTCAGTTAAGGCAGAGCATGGCGAACCTTCGGGTATTGATAAGGGCAAGGGCAAGGCTACCAACTAGCTTATGTCTGTTATGTTTCAAATATATTAAAATTGTGTGAAGATGATGTAGTAAGACTGGATTTGTTTATGTTTAAGCTTAAGTTAGATTATATAACAAGTCGTTAATTGATGTTGCTATGTAATCTATTAAGTACTGTAGGTTGCGAGACTTGGGTGAATAATTATAATAAATCATTGTAAATTATTCTAGAATAGATTTTCCGCTGTGGTTGTGTGATATTTAGTTATCATTATTGCGATGTATTACCATGAGTACGTGATGAACCGAATTCGAGAGACCAAGTCGCGGTCCTGGAATTTGGGGGCGTCACAAGTTGGTATCAAAGCCGTAGTTATAAACCTTAGGAACGAGTGTCCTTAGACTATAACTTAGGCGAACTTAGAAGTTAGGAAGGAGATAAAACTCATGTAGAGTTTTCCTTGAGAGGCTTAGTCTGTTATGAAATGTAACTTCATTTTATACAATGAACTTATATTTTGTTTAACATTCTAATGGAGATGCTATTTCTTATCTTGTGTTTGTGAGTGTAGGATGACAGACACAGGAGTACCTAGTAGAGTGGCCAAGGAGGAGCCCAGGTATATACATGTAGTGTACGAGGCACCTCTAGAGGCTACACCAGTGCAGGCTGTTGCACCGTTCGAGTCCGACGACGAGGACGATATTGAGATAGAGTCTGATCCAGAGGAGGAGCCGATGGAGGATGAGCCAGTAGAGGACTCTGATGAGGCTACTATAGAGGAACAGATGTTAGGCGAGTACGAGGAGCGTATTCTAGAGTTAGACTGCAGAGTCCAGGAGCTGGAGGCAGAGGCCCACGAGAGAGAGTCTGAGTTCCAGAAGCTGAGGGACGAGGACCACCAGAGGAAGCTGGCTATGCAAGAGTTAGAGGTGGAGATTGCCTACCGTAGGGAGGCAGGGATCCAGATGGGGACTCTATTTCACAGGTCAGTGGCTAGGAATGTAGATTTAGCAGAGAAGCTAGAAGAGGTTGAGCAGAGGGAGCTGAGTGAGAAAACTGAGAAAGAGGCACTCCGTACTCAGCTAGAGTTGGAGGTGATGGATAGGTTACACTTCGAGGAGAAGTGGGAAGCGTCCAATGAGAGAGCTGACGACCTTAAGGACGAGGTCAGGTGCAAGAAGAGAAAGATGAACAAGATGGGGTATGTGTTCCGTTCAGCTTTTGAAAGGGTGATTGATGGTGTGTACCACTACCCGGCAGAACAGGGACAGACTCTACATACCTTGAGCCGAGAGCTGGTTGCGTATATAGCACAGTTGGAGTACAAGAGCGCAGTGGAGCGCGGGATGATGGGATGAGATTCCTTAGTCAGTCTAGTGGTAGTACTAGTTGTGTCCTTATGTATTGTATATACTATGTTGTAATCCCGATCTTTTGTGTAAGATGTGGGATGATGATGTAAACCCCGAGTTAGCTTTTGTTAGAGGGGTAGTATGGTAGTAGGTTGGTATATTCCCCGTCTTTTGTGATATTAGGGGATATATGTGATAACATTTATAGCAGTATGCTAGGAAAATCATGTAATGAAATGAAATGGCATATGAATATAAATGGAGTTGATTTTAGAAACGTGTTATAAATTTATTCTTTTAGTATTAAAAGAAATACTTAAGTGATATACTTGAATAATAATAAAATGAAAAATTGTGATGCAGATAATGCCGCCCAGACGTAGATTGACTGCACCCGAAGAATCCGTTAACAATGAGAGAGAACAAGTAGACCCGATCCAGAAACTGGTAGACTTGTTAGGAGAAGCCTTAAGGGGAAGGAACAATGAACCCATTCGCCCGAACCCTCAAACTGTGCCAGTAACAACCTTTAAAGACTTTAAGAGTGTAGGACCCCCGGAGTTCGAGGGAACTACCGACCCAATCGTCGCACAAACGTGGATCAAAGAGATCGAAAAAGCTTTCACAATAGCTAGCGTAGGCGAAGATCAGAAGACGGTGTTTGCCACGTACATGATGAGGGGAGAAGCGAACTACTGGTGGGAGGCTAATCAACAAAGAGCTGGAGAAGGGATAACAGCTTGGGATAAGTTTAAGACACTGTTCTTCGAGAATTACTTTCCGAAGAGTATGAAGAATAGGATGGAGGTGAAATTCCTAGAGTTAAAACAAGGTGAGATGACGGTGGCGCAATACGTGGCTAGGTTTAACGAACTCGCGCGATTTGCGGAGCACCAAGTTGGTGATGAAGAGAGGAAGGCTAGACGCTTTGAACAAGGGTTGAAGCCATGGCTGTTCAATAAGGTATCAGTTCTTCAAATTGATTCCTTTGCAACATTACTGGAGAAGGCAATCATTGCGGAAGGTGGCAGTGAGGCCTTAAGTCTGTATAACAAAGAAAAGAAAGGAATGAATACTGGAGGAGAGAATCGTATGGGAGGAAGCAGTAGCGGAGGAAGCAACTTGGGAAAGAGAAAGTGGGACAACAACAACAACAACAACAAAAAAAACAATAATAATCAATCAGGGAATTTTCGTGGAGGTTTCAAGAAGAGGGCTGAAGGATGCCCGAAGTGTGGGAAGAATCACCAGGGCGAGTGCTGGAAGGGACGTGGCACTTGCTACAACTGCGGACAGGAAGGGCACCTCTCGCCCAACTGTTTGAAACCGAAAAAGATACAAGGATGCTTTACGTGTGGCTCGACGGAGCACCGAATTAAGGACTGCCCAAAGAAGGGAAGTGGCGGGGGTAGTAATCAGCAAGGAGGCAACAAGCTGATGATCGGTGGACCGGCACAATCCAACCGCCCAACCGCCAGAACCTTTAACATGACCGTCCAAGACGCAGTGACTGCGAAGGATGTGGTGTCAGGTATAATCCCAATCAATGATATAAATGCTTATGTATTATTTGATTCGGGTGCCACCTGTTCTTTTGTATCTGAAGAATTTGCTAGTAGACTTAGTACACCCCGAGAACTTTTAGAAAATCCTTTGATCATAGAAGTTGCTAATAAGGAAGTGATCCCTGTAAAATACATTTATCGAGATTGTCACGCAAACATTAGAGAACATGAACTGAGCGTAGACTTGATTCCTATTAGACTGGGAGAATTTGACGTAATACTGGGAATGGATTGGTTGTATAACCATGCTGCAATAATTGACTGTCAGAACAAATGTGTGAACCTTCAGACTCCGAGTAAGTCTAAGGTAGTGTTTTATGGTAGCTCATCGCTTAAGCAATCGTGTTGCGTTACGATGATGCATGCCAAGAAATTGTTAAGGAAAGGATGTGTAGGATATTTAGCTTACATCGTTGATACTCGGAAAAAGGGAGTAGAAATTAAGGATATAGACGTAGTTAATGAATTCCAAGATGTGTTTCCGGACGATCTGCCTGGTCTTCCGCCAGACAGAGAAATCGAATTCGTAATAGACTTAGCACCGGGAACGGCACCGATTTCGAAAGCTCCATATCGTATGGCGCCAGTAGAAATGAAGGAATTGATGATACAATTACAAGAATTGTTGGATAAGGGTTATATTCGACCGAGTGTTTCTCCTTGGGGAGCACCAGTACTATTCGTTAAGAAGAAGGACGGATCGATGAGGCTCTGTATCGATTATCGAGAATTGAACAGAGTAACGATCAAGAACCGGTATCCGCTACCAAGGATAGACGACTTATTTGATCAACTGAAGGGAGCAAAGTGTTTCTCAAAGATCGACCTACGAACAGGATATCATCAACTGAAAGTGAGGGATGAGGACATACCAAAGACTGCGTTTCGAACCCGTTATGGACAGTATGAGTTTTTGGTAATGTCATTCGGATTGACTAATGCTCCGGCAGCATTTATGGACTTGATGAACCGAGTTTTCAAGCCATACTTGGATAAATTTGTAGTGGTTTTTATCGACGACATTTTGATCTACTCAAAGACAGAGGAAGAACACGCCGAACATCTGAAGATTGTTTTGGAGGCACTAAGGAAGGAGAAGATGTATGCAAAATTTTCTAAGTGCGAATTTTGGATAGAGAGGGTTCAATTCTTAGGCCACGTGGTGGATAAGAATGGAATCTCAGTAGACCCTGCAAAGGTCGAAGCAGTAAGTAATTGGGAACAACCGAGAACACCGACGGAGGTGAGAAGCTTTCTAGGGTTAGCTGGGTACTATCGAAGATTCATCCAAGATTTTTCTAAGATAGCAACCCCGTTGACCAATGTGACTAGAAAGACGGTGAAATTTGTATGGACCGACAAATACGAAGAAAGTTTTCAAGAACTGAAAAGGAGATTGAGCGAAGCACCTGTGTTATCCTTACCAGATGATGCGGGAAATTTTGTGGTGTATAATGATGCATCGCACAAGGGACTTGGCTGTGTGCTTATGCAGCACGACAAGGTCATTGCATATGCATCACGATAATTGAAGGATTACGAAAAATGATACCCCACTCACGACTTAGAGTTAGCGGTAGTAGTTTTTGCGTTAAAGATATGGAGACATTATCTATATGGAGAAAAATGTGAGATATACACGGACCACAAAAGTCTAAAATATATCTTCACACAGAAGGAGTTAAACATGCGGCAGAGAAGGTGGTTAGAATTAATCATAGACTGTGACTGCGATATTCTTTATCACCCGGGAAAGGCAAATGTGGTTGCCGATGCTCTGAGCAGGAAAGGAAGGGAGAAGTTGTTTAATTTGACGACTCAGGAAGAGTTGATAAGAGAAATGGAGAAATTGGAGATAGAAGTGAAAGGACCAGAAAAGTCTGGTGAGAAGTTAATTGTAATGGAAGCTTGTCCGACGTTGTTGGATAGAGTAAAGGAAGCTCAGGAAAAGGATGAAGAGTGTGAGAAAATCCGAAAGAGGATCACAGAAAATGAGGAAGAAAAATTTCGAATGGATAAAGACGGTATTTTGAGATTTGAAGGGAGAGTGTGGGTACCAGCGGTAACCGAGTTGAGGGAAGAGATTTTGCACGAGGCACACAATACGATATATTCCGTTCATCCGGGAGGCACAAAGATGTACCAAGATCTAAGGCAACATTTTTGGTGGCCCAATTTGAAATGGGAAGTCGCGGAGTGCGTCAGTAGATGCTTGACTTGCCAACGCGTTAAAGCAGAGCATCAGCGGCCGAGTGGTTTACTACAACCGTTAGAAATACCAGAGTGGAAATGGGAGCATATTACCATGGACTTTCGTGGTAGGACTTCCAGTTACACAGAAAGGTTATGATGCTATTTGGGTTATCGTGGATCGACTAACGAAGACCGCACACTTTCTACCAATCAAGATCCGCTACAGTTTGAACCAATTAGCAAGCCTATATGTAAAAGAAATTGTTTCACGACATGGAGTGTCGGTGTCAATTGTCTCTGATCGAGATCCGCGCTTCACGTCCAATTTTTGGAAGAGTTTGCAAGAAAGAATGGGAACGCAGTTGAGGTTGAGTACAGCTTACCATCCTCAGACAGACGGACAGAGTGAGCGAACAATACAAACGCTAGAAGACATGCTTAGGACTTGCGTGATGGATTTTAAGGTAAATTGGGACGACCACCTACCTTTAGTAGAATTCGCATATAATAATAGCTACCATGCAAGTATCAGCATGCCACCGTACGAAGCTCTTTACGGGAGAAAGTGCAGAACGCCGTTATGTTGGGACGAAGTCGGAGAACGACGAATACTCGGACCAGAGTTAGTTCAACAAACCGCAGACGTGGTGACAGTGATAAGAGCCAGACTTGTAGCAGCTCAAGATCGCCAGAAGAAATACGCAGATTTGCATCGACAGGACCGAGACTTCAAAGTCGGTAGTTTCGTATTCTTGAAGGTATCTCCATGGAAGGGAAAAATCCGTTTCGGCAAGAAAGGAAAATTGAGTCCAAGATTCATAGGACCGTTCGAGATACTGAAGCGATTGGGCGAAGTGGCATACAAAGTTGCGTTACGACCCGAGTTGGAGCATATCCACAACGTGTTCCACATTTCCGTGTTACGACCGTATAAGGCCGACTACAAGCACGTGATTTCTTACGAGCCCATTCAAGTGGAGAAGAACTTGGCGTATGAAGAAATTCCTGTCCAGATATTAGATAGGAAAGAACAAACTTTGAGAAGTAAAGTTATTTCATCAGTAAAAGTACTTTGGCGTAACCACGATGTCGAGGAGGCAACGTGGGAGTTAGAAGATATGATGATGAGGGACTATCCCCATCTATTTGTGTAACCTTGTAGCAATTCCGGGACGGAATTTTTATAAGGGGGGGAGGATGTAATACCCGAGAATTTCCATAAATTATTAAATAAATATATTAATGAAAATGAGAATTTATTTGAATATAAATGATTTTGTGTTATGAGATGAATTAATTCAATTATATATAATTGAATAATTATAATAATTGAGAAATTGGTGGAGTTTGTGATAAACTCGTTGATTGCCTTGTGTGGCACAGTGACGTAATATAAGAATGATTATATTAATTTAAGCGAACAATTAATCTATATTAATTGTTAATCGAAGAATATTAATTAACTGTTATAAAATACTAATGAGGATTGATTAATAATATGTGATTATTATTATTGCAAGAAACATAATAATAATGAGCAACGTGTTTATAAATATAATAAGATTTATATCAAAGTGATAATTAATCATATAAGGGTTAATTAAATTGTTATGGAGGTTAACAATTATATTGATTGATGTAGGATATGTGTATATTATTAATTAATATTCAATTTATAAGATGAGAAATTATATGTGCAAGCATGCGAATTAAATGTGTAGCATATATTAGCTGACTATGTATTATGTGAAGTGTAATATGACACTATTATATGGTAAGGCTTATTAAACCATGTGAGCTACTTGATTAATAACTTGTGTGACAATAAATATGTGGGTATACATTGTATAATATATTATGAACATATTGTAAACAATTAGTTTTAATAAAGGAGACAGTGTAATGTGTTAACATCTGATTAAATTATATCTGGTATTAACAGAAGGTACATGGATTATATGCGTACAAGTCACCTTCACTATATTGAAGTATTCCTTATGCAAATTTATATTGTGACATTAAATTATAACCTATGTATGGACAATAAGTATATATAATATAACATAAGAGTAGGAAGTATGTTATGTGTGTGTAATAATTTAAGTGTTGTGTACTAATAAAATGCTGAGTATATGGCCTTGTCCCATATTATTAAACACAAACCTTGTACACGTGAAATGCATCATGAAGCTAGCCTACTCTCTTCTCTCAAACTCAGCATTCTAGCCATCATGATCATGAAGGGAGTAGGTGGAATAGTGGAGATCACCAACTAATTACCAACTCCCTCTTATCTAGCAAACATTCCTATAATCTGTTAGTTTGATTTTGGATGTAATTGCATTGCCTGGTTATGAAATTCTTCTATAAATATAACCCATCCTCTTCCTAATTCATTTGCTAAGAATTTTGGCCAAGTAAGTTAAGAGTTATATATATATTTATCAGTGTTCTTGAGTAGCAGCAAGTTCAGAATCTAACAGAAGGTATAATACAGTTTCCTTTGTTCTTCATTTTCGTTTTCTGTTTCCGAAGTTTCCTTCAAATTTTTGATTATGCCAAATTGGTTCATGATTGGTTTGTAGAACCCTTATATTGTTGTTATATGAACATACATACGTGATGGAACCACTATATAGCTTTCTTGACTTTCATTTCCATTGTTGCTCTATAATTTCTGTAAAGCATCGAATTCGTGAAATAAGTTGGAGTTCATCAAATTGGGAATCGTTTGGGCGATTGACTATTATATAACAATATATATATGTGTTAGTAAGGTAAAAAGGTTAGTCTAATAGCATATGGGTATGTCGAGATCGATAAAATGGGAGGTTTTGGGTTGGTTTCGCTGCAGTCTGAACTGCAGGAACTGTCCCCACGCCGCAGCACCGCAGCGCCACCCGCGCCGCAGCGCCAGGGTATGCTGCTGTTGCCGCGCCGCAGCGCCGGCCTCTGTGTTCAGTTTTCTGCATTCTGCAACAAAACTGTTATGTACTAATTGGTTGATTTTTGTTTAAACAAGCATGGAAGCATGATTAATACAAATATATAAACCTAATGAGGCAATGTAAGCATGTTTTAGTGTATTAGCATGCATGGTTAACAAAACGACATGAAGCTTGGAAACGAACTTAAAATTTCATAAACAATCATTAACATTATAAAACATGTTTACATACTGACCTTGCAAGCACGTTAGTACCACCTAGAGACACATGAAGTGCATGTTAGCTTATCTATATTGGTTCCGTAATAAAATATGAACATGTGAACCTAACTAGTGCTCATTCCTAACAAAAATATAAGTTTGAAGGTGGATATAATCATGTAAATGCTATATAGTCATTTTGATGTTATGAGCATGTTTAGATAACTTTGAAATATATGAATGAAGCCTTAACTTGTGTTTATATGGTTCGTAAGGAAGCATGAACATGTTAGGCTCTATTAGTAAGATTCACTAATAGAAATACAAGCCTTGCACATGAGCATTAACACGATACGTGGAGATTTAAATTCTGATATTTATGGACACATGTGATAGTACTCTTAGACTCATTCATGTGTCATGCATATATATATACCATGATTGGTTGCCGTGATTAAAGTTTAGCATAAACAAAGCATGTTTTCAAGATAATAACAATGCTAGCTACATATATGCAATACGAGTACTCATGAGCATGACTAATACAAGTTATATGAATATCTTATGTGTTTAAAAGCGACCATGTTAGACCATATGAGTTCGTGTCCTTGAATGGCTTTAAGTATTAACTTAAGAACCTATACCATGTACGATTGGATTTGGAAAAGTTATACAAGCATGAAAGTATCCTTTAAATATGAATACATGCTACGTGATATTATATGATGTTACTTGAACCCGATTTTGACGGTTAACTTAAGGAGATGCCGTAACTTGCTAAAATGAAATATATTTAGTATTGATTGTGGTCTTATGTGATATTAATAATATGCAAGCATGTTTGCTAATTGTTGAGATCTTATATAATATGAGAATGCGTTTAAACTCTAAAGAAGGAACGTTAAGGATAGAAATTATATTCTATATAACTGTGTGGCTAGGTAAAACTTACCTTATGTGTTGATCGTATATTCAAAGAGAAAATGTGAAGTTAAATTATATGACTAATGAATATCATATATATACGTAACTGTATTACGATAGGAATTCGAAAGTGTTGATTGCTTTTCGTGGATAAACTACGCTAAAGGCAAGTTCTCTTACTTACACTCTTTTAAAGTGCAAGTATCCTAACCGACGCATTTACTTTATGCAAGGAAAGCTATGATTGTGAAAGTTTCCTAACTTATACTCTTTTACTATGCAAGTATCCTATCTTGTGTATTGCGAACTAGTTTCCTATTTAATCGGTTGAATTGAATTAGCATACTTGAACTCTTATTTCATTAAAGCTATTATTCATGTTGAACTTAGTATTGTTCTTGAATATTGTGAAAAGTGTCTATGCCATTTGATTCGGCTGGACTTATGTTATTGAAAAGCAACCCAAACTAATTGATTGGTGCGGGATCTTGTATTTGACTGAGAAGAACAACCTTCTTTGAAGGGAATATATAATTGTCGGAGAACCGACGTGCACACTTGAGTATGATTGATTGTTATGCATAACGATGGTACTTTAGGCTGATCACCTGTTGTACCTGTTTTTGTTGGATTTTCAGTTTATTACTGTCAATTCTAGTAGAAGTTCATAGTCCTTAGTGACTGCTCAGTATTCAGTTATTTGAAATCTTGAATTGACTTATTATTGAATCATATCCCGTCCTTAGCGACTGTTATTGAGAACTGTTGATATTCTTGTTATTCTTGAGCTATCAAATCTTGCTATACCCTTTCGAGAATTGAGAATCTTATTATTCACCCTTATTGTATATTACTTGCTGGGCAATTTGTGCTCATTCTTGCTTTCCCTAAAACATTTCAGTTAAGGCAGAGCATGGCGAACCTTCGGGCATTGATAAGGGAAAGGGCAAGGCTACCAACTAGCTTATGTCTGTTATGTTTCAAATATATTAAAATTTTGTGAAGATGATGTAGTAAGACTGGATTTGTTTATGTTTAAGCTTAAGTTAGATTATATAACAAGTTGTTAATTGATATTGCTATGTAATCTATTAAGTACTGTAGGTTGCGAGACTTGGGGGAATAATTATAATAAATCATTGTAAATTATTCTAGAATAGATTTTCCGCTGTGGTTGTGTGATATTTAGTTATCATTATTGCGATGTATTACCATGAGTACGTGATGAACCGAATTCGAGAGACCAAGTGGCGGTCCTGGAATTTGGGGCGTCACATATAGCAAGCCTTGAATTATTGTGGGCAGTTTGGGCTGATGTGTCCCTCTTTCCTGCATTTATAGCATACGACCGGTGGTCGTTCTCCTCCCCTAGAAATAGTTGATGCTGGTGCTGCTGTCGACGTCTTCACGTTCTCATTGTTGTACCTTCTCTTTTTAAAATCTCCCCCCAACTCGCTTTTTCTAGTATTATGGCCACGATTACCACCAGAGTGGTTACCGCTTCTGTCATGATACTTTCCTCCCCACTGGTTGTCATTGTTCCTATGACTGTTGCCACCGGTATGACCCTGGTTGTGGTCCCTTGGTTGAACATATTCATTATCTCGTTCTAATAACTGAGCCCTGTTTACTACATCTGAATATAAAGAAAATTTGTGAGAAATGAGGTATTGACGTATTTCGGGTTTCAAACCTATCAGAAACATCCGCGTCATACGTTCCTCATTCTCCACCAAATGAGGTGCAAACCTGGACAACTCTGCGAACATACCCTCGTACTACGGACACGGTCAAGTTGTTTTGTTCTAGTCTGATAAACTCTACCTCCTTCATATGACGAATACTTTCAGGAAAGTACTTGTCATTGAACAGTTTCTGGAATGCTTCCCAAGACATCTTGAGTGCGGCAGGCTGGGTACGCTTCATAGACTCCCACCAGTAATCTGCCTCTTCACGGAACATAAAGGTGGCGAATGGAACCTTATGTTCCTCCGTGCATCCCAAGACAGCAAATATCTTGGTAATTTTCTTAACCCACGTCTCTGCCTTGATTGGATCTGGCTTTTCCTAAAACTCTGGTGGTCCCAACTCTTTGAACTGCTTAGCAGTGACAATCCGCGTGTTATTATTATTTCCATCTGTATTTTGCACACGAGTCTCCCTCGTCTGGTTTTGCATGAACTACAAAAAGCTTCTAAACATCCCATCGTTTATCGTCTGATCAGTGTTGTTTTCAGGAAGAACATTGCCTTCCTGTTGCACGTTCTCCTAGTTGGTGATTACAGGTGTCTCCACGATCTCATTCACTCCATTGTTAACATTCTCAGCTGCCATTCTCAAATACTGCCATAAAACAAGGGTTAATAAAATAAATTAACATATCACATATTAATCCTATGCTCCGACTGACAAATTAAATACCACATAAGCTTAGGTAGGACACACTAGTAAAGGATTTACTCGTCTCTCCCCTCCTAATTCTATTCCCTGATCTCTGCCAGAGACCATATCCCTAAGCTCTGATACCAACTGTGACGCCCCCAGAATAGGTCCAATCCAACCAACCCATTCTGGATCACCAAATACATGGTACAAAATTCAAATACAACTTTTATATCACACGGTAGTGTAAAATACGACCACACAACTGTGAGTGTCAATATAAATATGTAGAAAATATAAACATTCAAACTACGTCCTCATTACAATTATTATCACACTATTTTATAAAAATAGTGAGGACTACTACTGCTCTAACTTGGACCATCACTCTGTTCCCCGACTAGTCCTTGCGATATTCTCATTTCGTAAAGAGGACAACAGATGAAAAGGGTGAGCTAAACTAGCCCAGTAAAGAATATTATGACTAAGATAATAAAGAACAATTTATTGTTTGTCTTCAACAAATCAGATAAAATATTATGGACCACAAGTTTTAGATCAACAACAGCAGCGAAAATAACAATGCATAAGAAGAATTAAGTAGGAAATAATGTCTACTATCTTCTATGATTTGAAAGTCCATAATCAATATTTTATCCCTGTAACATCAATCAATATATATCTTGAATCAAATATTCATCTTTGCACTACGGTCGAAAGATATTCATCAGGTAATCATTCGTCTTTGCACTACAGACCAAAGATATTCATCAAATAATCATCCATCTTTGCACTACAGGCCAAAAATATTCAGTTATATCATCATTTAGGATTGAGGATGATAAAAAATATTTTAAAGAAGGAATCCAGTGAGATAAAGGACAAAAATTAGGGATTCGTAATTTAGTTTATCCAAATTCAAGAATACTCCATAATAATTAATTATGGAGCAAAATTCAAGAATGAAGATCAAAACTTGGATCCAATCAAAGATAGGAACCAGAATAGCCAACTTGGACAAAGAAAAGAAAATTTAATTTTTCTGTGAATAGTACCGTATTCGTGAATAGTGTCGTATACGTGAATAGTAAGTCCAATATGAAAAGATAAAAATTTCACAATAAAATTCATACCAATATTTTGGTGTCATGATATTGAAAGAAATAACATCATTTTTTAAAAAAAAATAACATCCCTTACCTCAGAAGAACAGTACTTCTGACTGGAATATTGGATATAGTACTGAAGAAAACTTGCACTGAATAGCAACACTCAAAGTATAGAAATATTCACAAAAATACGCTCGATATTATAGAGAAAGGAACTTATGATTCTGGTGTGATTTTCAAATTCTAATTCAGCATCCTATTTATAGGAAAATGCTTAGAACGCCAAAGCAGAAAATTTAATAAAATAATATTATTTTAAAACAAATTTTCTACGCACACCATTAACCAAAATATCAGCTCACCAAGTGGGGCCCACCCATTAAAAAAACATTCTTTGTGAAAAAAATATTTATAACCCCAAAAATCACTTATTCCAGAACTTCAATAATTCATAATAAATAGTCCTTTTATCAGAAAAATACGAATCTTATGTCCATTCCATAGAAAATTTAATTCTTTACAACTTTGTAGAAGAAAGTTTTTCCAAATTTCAAACATAAATTGTCCGAAATCCACATACAGATGATTTTCCACACCATCATTCTAACAAAATACTAATAAAACAAATCAGCACTAATTCCTTCTTTTAAATCCACAAAAATAAATATTTCCTTATCATATAAATCAATAATTAATTATTCACAAATAATATTACAGAACTACAATATTGACAACCAGGTCGTTCCTAGGAAAGAAGGGGGCCTTCCGATAAGGATTTCTCCTTACTGGCGCGCAATTAAATAACCCATCCTAGACAGAACTTCCTTAGACATTGCTAATAATGTTATCTAATAATATTATTCAAATAATATGAAATATTGATCTGATAATGAAAAATATTGTGTAGTGACAATTATTGAATTAACAATAATATTAAAATACTGTGCAATACCGTGTGCTACTGTGCAACAATGCGTATTACTTTACTTTACCCATCGGGTATTCCAACAATGTTAACGGTAACAACTACGCCGTTATTTATAAAAAACTTATTCTTGTCGTTTTCTTCATCCGACAGTTTTCCGTTATGGGGCCCACAATTGGCTGCGCCGTCGTACGAATATTCCCCGACAGCAAGAATGTTCCACGACCAAACGAATATTCCCCGACAACAATGAATACTTTATAACCACTTGCTTATTTAAAATATTTGCGTATTTTACCCATAACATTCCACATTATCAAATTAACCCCTGACTATTTCAAAATAATATATAGAGGAAATTTAATTTTTTTATTCATAAAAGTTGGGGTCTTACACAGACTCTCAGCAAAAGCCACAATGGGTCAAGAGGGAAATGAGTGGAAATAATGAAAGGAACAGAGGAAAGCCAGGAGACAAGTTTTTGAGAATTCAAATCCCAGGGGCTATTACGTGCAGTGAGAAGACATTCAGTGATTTGTATGAGCAATGGGTCAAACATGGAGTTGTAAAACCTCCAAGGCCCAGATTTATTGTAACAGAATGGATTAAGAGGAGACCAGACTTCTGTGGCTACCATCAATATGCCGGACATTCCACTATGGATTGTTACAGTCTGCGAAGGATTTACCATGAGAAGTTGGCGGCATGAGAAATCGAACTGGAAAGAGGAAACAACGTGTTGGACAAGCCACTGCCTAACCACAAAGGGGAAGAAATGTGCAACACCATTACTCATAGTAAATCACCAGAATGAAGAGAAGTGGAGATGATGGAGGGCACAGAAGTGATGGAGGACGATTCTGATCCTGGTCTGCAAGTGATCGCATTGATGAACGGAGCTAAGTTCAGGAAATTTTTTGATCAGATCGGATTGATCAAGGAAGCAAGGATAGAAGCGACCAAGGCAATCATCAAAGTTGTCAAAACACAGGAGACTTGCATAGCAATCAGCAAAGGGTTTGTGAAGACGGTGGAGGAGGAAGAGAGCAAAATCACTTTCTCTAAGGCTGATAAAGAGGTGAAATACCCATATAATAGACTACTATATGTGACAGCAATAGTTAATGGCATAAAAGTGCAGAAGGCGTTCATTAATAATGGAGCGTCTGTAACTATCATTCCATACTCCATGTTTAAACGGTTAGGTCTGCCAGAGAAGAATATTATGAAGGAAAAGATAAACGTCACGGTGGTCGCCAATCAAACCACGAGAATCCTCGGATACATCAAGGTGGATATTCAAGTGGGGAAGATCCGGGGACCTGTGATGTTCCATGTAGTAGAGGTTGACGCAGCATATCATGTGTTGCTAGGAAGAGCATGGCAGAATGATTATGAAGTGGTACCATCAGTTTTTCACCAGTGCATGAAGGCAATTTGGAAAGGCAGTTAGGTTAAGGTACCAGCGATAAAGAGCCCTTTTGGGCCAGAGGAGGCACATATCACCGAAGAAGCTTTCTTTGATGATGTCACTAAAGAAGGAGAAAACCAGATTGCCAAGCCTGATTCTCTAAATTTAGCAACATGGGAGGAGGTGCAGGAGGACAAGATTGTGTTTGTGAAAAAGGAAAAGAAGCTGAACTTAGAACAAGGTGAAAGTTCCAAAAATAAGAAAATTGTAGTAGATGTAGAGAAAGAAGAAAAACACCAAAGGAAGCGGGCAGCAGACTCAGAAGATGCCCGAAATATAATCAACGCCAAACGGACATCCCAATCAAAAATTGACAAAGTAAATAAAAGAAAAGAAGAACATAAGACAAAGTGGGAAAAAATTGTCAAACTTGATGGAAAGATAGTGTTCCGCCTGTGACGGTGTAAGTGGGAGAAGCTCGAAGGTACACCCAAACCTGAGGGCTCATAAGGTGTCCCCAACTCCTGTAGCAATGAAAAGGAAGAAATCGTGAAGAAAAAGGTGGAACCAGCTATAGAATGGTTTGTGGACCGGCCAGAACCTCACTAAAATGAAATGCAGGAAGTCGATCTGGAAACGGAAGAAGGAACGCCAAAGCCGGCTGACATTAACAAGGAGCTGAACCCCAACCAGAAAGAAGAGCTGGTAAAGCTACTTCGAGAGTATGGGGTTGTATTTGCTTGGAACTATAATGAGATGCCCGGTATCGACAAGGAGTTGGTAGAGCATAATTTGAACCTAAGCTCAGGAGCTAAACCAGTGAAGCAAGCACCACGCACCTATGCACTAGAAGTCGAAACACTTATAAAGGAAGAGATCAAGAAGTTATTGGAAGTAGGATTCATCAAACCAATTCAACATCCAGTATGGCTATCCAACAATGTACTGGTAAAGAAATTCAATGGGTAGTTGCGAATATGCGTGGATTTCAGAGACTTGAACAAGGCGTGCCCAAAGGACATGTATCCGCTACCCAATATAGACACTTCGGTGGTTGCAACGGCCAATCATGAGATGATGTCATTCATGGATGGGTTCGTAGGCTATAATCAGATAAAAATGTCCGTAAAAGATGCAGAGATGACAGCCTTCCGTACCCCGTTTGGGAATTTCTACTATGTAGTAATTCCATTAGGGTTGAAGAACGCGGGAGCAACTTACCAAAGGGTAATGCATGTTATCTTTCATGACATGATTCATGACACTGTGGAGGACTACGTGGATGACATAGTGGTGAAGTCTAAAAACGAGACAACCCACATAGAGGATTTAAAAAAGATGTTTGAACATTGTCGCAAGTACAAGTTAAAGATGAATCCAAAAAAGTGCGACTTTTGGGATGACAGCTGGAAATTTTTTGGGCTTCTTGGTGCACAACAGAGGTTTGGAGGTAGACCCAAACAAGTCAAAGGCTATCACAGATATGCCCCCACCAAAAATGCAGAAACAGTTGAAGAGCTTTCTAGGGAAAGTTTCCTACTTGAGGAGATTCATGCCAGCATTGGCAAAAGTCACGGAACCTTTCGAAAAGTTACTAAAAGGAAAGATAGAATGGGACTGAGGGCAGGACCAGCAACAAGCCTTCGAGAAAGTAAAGGAAATTTTGGCCTTGGCAAAAACAATGGTACTACCACAGAGAAGGATACCATTGCAGTTGTATTTCACATCTACTACAAAGTCTGTAGGAGTATTGATCACACAAGAGGTAGATGGGAAAGAAAAAACATGTATACTACATTAGCCGAATAATCAGGGGACCAGAAACTAGGTACTCGCAGGTAGAGAGACAATGCCTAGCACTGGTGTTCATCGCTCAGAAAATGCGCCATTATTTTTTGGCACACGAAGTGAAGCTTGTAACAAGAACTGACCCAATCAAATACTTGCTGACTAGGCCAATGTTGGTAGGATGACCTGCAAGACGGATGATAATCCTTTCAAAAAATAACATCATGTACGTAACACCGAAGGCAATTATGTCAGGCATTGGCAGACCTGCTCGCTCAGTTTTCGAATGGAGAATACGAACCTCCCTCTGAGGATCTTCCAGGGGGAGAAGTAGAAACAATTGACGTGGTGGATGAAGACTCGGAGTGGTGGAACTTGGACTTTGACGGATCATCCACAAAAGGGAAAGGAGCAGCAGGTGTGGTGTTAACTACCAAGGAAGGAAAGGAAGTGGCCCTGTCATACAAGCTGGATTTCCCTTGCACGAACAATGAAGCAGAATATGAGGCGTTCATATTGGGAATACTTTCAGCTAGAGAATTGGGAGCCAAGCGTCTCAAAGTAAGAGAGGACTCAAATCTGATAGTGCAGCAAGTAAGAGGTCAATTTGCAGTAAAGGAACCTATCTTGGCACCATACCGAACTGTGGCACAAAAAGTAATGGAAGCCCTCAGGAAAGTGGTGATTGAGTACGTGCCAAGAATACAAAATAGACAACTTGATGCATTAGCCACAGTAGCATCTAGAGTGCATGTCAAAGGAGAAGACTTGGATGTCAAGGTAATCAAAAGAACTCTACCAACCACGGTGCTGGAATTATTCCCCAAAGATCTGACGGATGATTGGAGACATGTCATCTCTCATCAATTACAAACAAAGGAAGGGAATATATCACCGGTACAGCTTCAAAAATACAGCATCATTAAAGGAGTATTATATTATAAAGAAGCGGATGGTATATTGAGAAGATGCTTGGGAAGGAATGAAGCAAATAAAGTTTTATATCAGGTATATGAAGAAAACTGCGGATTGGTAGATATCGGGTTGTATCGAAGGTTGCAGCGACAAGGGTATTATTGGCCCGAAATGAAGAAAGAAGCAGATGCACTTCAACGACAATGTCTTTCGTGCTAAGAATACCCTGGGGAGGAGGAATGCGCCTTCATCGATGATATAGTGGATTGGCGAATCCCATATATGGAGTTTCTACAAAGTGGTAGTCTTTCTGATGAAAAGAAGGATGCAGTCATGATAAAGAAGAAAGCACAACATTTTTTCTTACAAAATGGAGAGTTGTTTAGAAGAAGGTTCAACGGCAAGTACGGTGTTTGGAATTAGGAGAGGCCATAGATTTGGTCTACCAAATGCACAAAGATGAACACCAAGGAGGAGCCAAGTTGTATAAACAGTTGATTATCATGGTTACTACTAGCCTATAATGGAATGGGATTGCTTAGAGTTTTCCAAGAAGTGTTACGTTTGCCAAATTCATGGCAACTTGATTCATGCTCCCGCCGTGGATTTACTGACCTTAGCAACACTACGGCCCTTTCATACATGGGGAATGGATCTTATAGGTCCTATTCATCCCAATTCAAAGGGCAACATCTGAATCTCGACTGCCACTGAGATGTACACAAAGTGGGTAGAAGCAATACGCTTAAAGACGGCTACAGGACCAGCAGTGGCAAATTTCATCAAGGAGCATATTATTTGTCGTTTCGGGATCTCGAATGTCATTTTATAAGATAATGGAACTCCCTTCATCAATAGGGACATCAAGAGTCTGATGGATAGATACAGGGTGAAGCATTACAAATCATCACCTTACTACCCGAAAGGCAACGAACAAGTAGAGGCCACAAATAAAACTTTGATCAAGATTCTCTCAAAAACCCTGGACGATCACCTGAAGACATGGGAAGAACAGTTACCAATAGTGTTATGGGCTTATCAAACTTCAAAAAGAAAGCCTACGGGTGAAACCCCATACGGTTTAGTATATGGTGAAGAAGCGATCTTGCCCGCCAAAATAGAAATCCCTTCGGCAAGGATGAGACTCCGAAGCTTAGTCGAGGAAGAGAACCGACCAGCTGCTCTAGAAGCCTTAACTGACTTCCGAGACAAGGCTAAAGAAAAATTAGAACGGTACCATGAAAAACTGCGACAACAATACAATACTGCAGTGGTACCCCGAAAAATTCTTGTGGGGGACTTGGTGCTCAAGACAGCGAATCAAGTCATGGGGGGAACACCAACCACAAAATTTTTTCCCAAATGGGAAGGCTTGTATAGGGTACGAGAGATCTCCGAAAGCGGATATTGCAAAATATCTCGTGTGGGATCAAATGCCATCTCGGGCCCACTGAACATGAAATGGGTAAAGAAATATTATACATGAGATAGTCATCATAGAAAAGTTATACTTTTAACTTTAAAAGTAATTAAGGCACCTGAGTTTAAGTCCTTACACCCAAGAAAGTTACACTTTATCTCTAAAAGTGGCGAACGTTATGCTTTCTCTGACAAAAGCAACATTTATTGTTATTTTCTGAAACGTTATGCTTTTCGTTAAAATCAACATGATTATCAATAAAATGTCAAACTTTCACTTATACTTGAGTAATTTTTTTGTTGCTAAAAGTATGAATTCAAGTGTTGGTTTACGGAAAAAAAAATCAAATTAAAGGCAATTAATAAGACTAAAGAAACTATATTCTGATAAATAAAATATATATAAATGAGTTTTTCAATATATGAATGAAAAAAAAAACTACAAAAAGCCATAATCTAAAGGCCATGCCATATCAAACTGAAGAGGGGGCAAAGCTAGGGCCTCTAATTTAGCAATGGCAGCATCCCAAGCCTTCACATTAGCTATTTTTAGTTTTTAAAAATCTTGGATATTTGACATTAAACCCTGAAGTCGGGTCTCCAATTCATTTGCGGTGTTCTCAAGATCCAAAAGTTGTTCCAAAAAAGAGTTATTCTCGTGTTGATACATAGTAACCTCTGACCGTATTGCAACGATCTATAAAGTGGAACTAAAAAGATCCAGCCGATCACGAAAGGGAGATATATCAAAGCCTACGGTGGAGAAGTCATTAAGCTCACAGCTAAATCTATCCAAGTCTTCGGCTCGCAAAGAATAGAAAGAAAGACTATACAACTCAAGAATAAGGCTCACAAGTCGATCTAAAAAGAAAGTCTAGATGGGGGCCATGCAGATAGTCAGACAGTTAAGTATTTGGGGAAACCGAGCTATGAGACGATCGTGAACTTCCTGGCTAGAAGAAGATATCTGAAAACCCCTCCAAGAAATAAGATCTCCACTTGGATTGAAGGAAGATCTAGTAGGAGCCATTTTAGAAGCCACCATAAAATCACTCGGGGAAATGGATGAAGAAACAGGTGGTTGCTGTGCTACTGAGGACTCCTTGACAAAGGATGAAGAAACAGGTGGCTGCTGTGCTACTGATAATTCCTTGAAACCTTGGTCAGTAGGAGGATAACCAAGGTCATCACTAGAAGGTAAGGTGGCAACACTCGGATTGAGAGCATCAAATAAAGCAAGCGACTTAACAGACAAAGGCAAATCTTTCATCTTCTCTCTCTTAAAAAAAGAGAAGAAAAATGATAAAACATAATATATTATAGAGGGAGAAAGAAAATTAAAGGTGGAAAGTATGTATAGGTTAACTAAAGAAAGTACTCACACTAATGGATTAAGAGTCGTGAGATTCCACGAAAAGCGGAATGTCAGCTATCCCACCCACAATCTCGGCAAAATCCCTCTGGGGAGGATGAAAATTGGCAATAAGCTCAGACGGATTCCCCCTCGAGAAAATAAGAGCCTCACCAGTATCCTTGAGACTATCATGAGGAGAGGCTATAAGAGGACGTGAAGAGAGAGCTGTACCACCCACAACATGACCCGAACTCGCATCAGATAAATAGTCCTCAGCATTAAGACTAACACGATCATCTTGCGGTGAAGAAGACTCGATAACAACAGTGATAAGTCGAGGAGGCTCACAAGTAGTGGAAGCCGCAGTCGTCTTACTTACAGCACCCGTAGGAAACCAAACAGGAGCATCATCATCCTCTTCATTAGCCTCGGCAATCTGAAAAATGAGGAAATAATAACATGGGGAAACATGAAAATAGCTATATGAATGGTTGAAGGACATAAATGAAAATGCTACAAAGTTTACCAAAATTTGTGTTGTCTCTTGACCGGATCCTTAGCTGCCGACATACTAGAGCTAGCGTTAGCAAGGGGGCGTTTTTCCAAAGGCTTTAAGATAAGTGTTTCCCCATTTGACATTCCCCTAATGATAGAACAACAAGCAGGGACCATAGTAGAATCTGCAGGGGGCATCAGCTCAGAGTTAGTAATAGCAGATGCTCTCATTTTAGAGCGAGTAACTCTCATTTCCTTGGCAGCAGAGGATCCCTGGGGAGGAGCTGGAGGAGGTATCCGAGATGAAGCCTGTGGTGGAAGATTTAAGGAAGTAGTAGGGACCTGTGCAGGAGAAACATCTAGGTCTGCTGATGGAGGAAGAAGAGACTAAGAGATTAAAGCCTTACGCTCAAAAAGCTGACTACTAGTTGGCCAACGCTCTGAACGAGTATTAGATTTAGGAGAACATAACATTCTGGTCCATTGAAGACTTTCGGGAGGAGAAGCTGGCAGTGAACAAATCATAGTATTATCATTCCAATTTTTAAGGTTGATGAGCCAGTAGTTGTGTTCATAAGTAGTATATTTCCCTTGCCGAGAATCATCTGGTATGACAAAATGAAGAAGGTTATAAGAAGTAGTAGAAGGTTTTTGAAACTCCCATGCAAATGAGGAGGATGTGGGGACAAAATTGAGGAGAGCACCCTAGTAATCCCTCTGGCAAGAGCGCCCGAAAGGTCGATTCTGGTTAAATCCAAATTGCCTCATGAATCTATGAGGAGAGTAAAGTACGGTGCCAAATCCATCATCCTCAACAAAATATGGAAGCTCCGCAGCTCGGAGGAATATGAACCAAGAAAGTGAAGACCTAATCAATTCCCTAACATTCGAAAAAGAACGAAAGTCCCTCCTATAGAAGTAAGGAAGAAAACCATCCTCTGGAATAATGGTGTAAGGACGAACAGTGAAACAGAAAAAGTCATCGATATAAGCCGCAAATCTGAAGTAACCCTATGATAAATCCAGCGAGCATTGCGGGGAACAATGTTGGGCGATGAGAAAGGGTGCAGAGATTTCCTTCTCTTCTGGGAAAAGTGCACAGAAGTATAATGGCTCCAAAAGTGCTCGAAGAGGAAGATCTGAAGAAAGGAACATGGAACAAAGCAACTCATGTTGTACCTGAATAAATGAAAGAAACATTAATGGCACAAAAAAAAGAAAAAAAAGAAAGAAAGAGTGAAACTAAAAAGGGGTACCTTCCGACAGATTCTCTCATGGCAAGGACAGTCTCATCCAAGCGACGATACAAGGTCCCCAAGAAGAGATGAGCAAGAGGGATCTCCAAACCCTTAGATAACAAAGCCGCTAAGTTAAACATATAAGTCGAGGGACCGTCTAAAGGTGACTCGGGGAAGATAAAGTGAGATAACCACATAACTAGATAAGCAGCCAAAGGAAAAAGACAAGGCTCCTCATGAAGAGTGAGAACGGACTCCCTGTAAACAGAACTATTCTGAAGTCCAGGCTTGTAATCCCGAAAGAAATAGCGTACCCAAGATAGCCAAGAAGTCTCTGGATGGTTAGGGGTCTCGAAGTCTGAAAGGATTATATCACCTTGAAACCTCGTGGTGTAATTGGAAGCCTGCTTGAAGGCTTTTGTCAAGTACGCAACACATTCGGCATCCCTAGGGGACATGCTAGATGGACCACAAGAGGCTGAAGCAGCAACAGGAAGGCTACAAAGTATAGTTCAGAATAATTACATAATCCAAGAAAAATAAGGATGAATGTACAAAACAGAAGTAAGAATTACTAGGTAAATGGCATAGACATCCTCTAAAGTAGGAGTGAACTCCCCCCCCCAAACGGTGACAAATGTACATGTAGAAGAACACCAGCGTGAAATCAGTAAGGTAAGGGCGTCATAGTCCTGTTGGATACGAAGATCCCTACATAGATGAATACAACGCAGAATCCCAGCTTTGTCCAGTATCTTCACATAATTAGAATTCCCAAGGATATCATCGATCCAATGTTGCCATCCCAGAAGGCGACTAGATGAGTCGGACAGGAAGCGAACGGGGCTGAAAGGGTATTCTTATTTTTCGATGCACATGCGAAGAATTTGAGTAGAGCAGGGAAAGATGTCCGCACTTTCACCAGCTGCTGCATATAGAAATAAACCTCTTTGTCAGGTGGAGGAAAAGCTGCACGATCATAATTCTTCGTTTGTTCCCAGAAAACGTCAAAAGACCCAAAGAAGGGAGCTTTTCCTCACTCGCTTACGAAGGGGGCTTCCTTAGTAGTTTTCGGGTCCGCAGAACGTTCATCATAATTAGCCTACAACGAGGAGGATTTGACATGAGAATTCTATGAAACAAGAAAAAGGAGATGAAAGCATTCGAAATTAAATGCTTACCATGTTAAAAGAGAAATGGTGAATCCCGAACAAATGAGGTCTCTTTGAAAACAATCTCCCTTTGACAATGTCTGATGCGAAAAAAAGTCTAGGCTCGAATAAGAAGACTTATCCCAGAAAAGGAGAGATTAAGAACACCTGAAAAGAAGAGGGAACAAAATTAGCAAAAGAAGAAAAACCCTACTAGGGTTCTCTCGCCCAGGATGGCCCAACTATGGTACCTTGCTTCCATTCTCAATTTATTGTTTGATTGATTAGAATGAAATGTCGCTTGGAATTCCTTAAAAAGTAAGTCTTTCTTTAATATCCGAAAAAAATGAATAAAAAAATCATGAAGAATTTATCAAAAAAAAAACCAATAAAACTAAGTTGCAATCAGTCCTTTCTGTCTGTCGAGAACTATATCTCAGAAATTCTAGCTAAAATGCCTAATTCTCAATTCTCCTCAATTCCAATTTGTAGGTTGAATTATCATTATGGATTTAACAACTGACTTCCTCGTTGTTGAAATAAACCTAAATTAACAATCATATAATATATATATATATATATATATGAACATCTATGATCTGTATCTAAATTATTAACAAAAAAAACGTTACAGTGGTCTTATATATAAGTTACCATTTGTTTCATATTATATATATAATATATAAAAATATTGCTACAGTCATTCACTTTTGACAACAGCTAAGATGAAAGATAATAATATATATATATATATATATACATATATAAAAGAATATAACCTAAAATGATAATAATATATATAAATATATATATATATATATAGGCATGAACCTACAATGATAATATATATATATATATATATATATATATTCACATGCTATTGTTATATAACCTGCAATGATAGTAATATATATATATATATATATATGTATATATGTATATATTCGCATGCTATTGTTATATAACAGTGATTCGTAATATAAGTTTCGAGAAATTATGTCAGCCATATGTCTTGATAGCCATACAACACTCACCAGTCTTGGGCGAGCGTGGAATATTTAGTCGCCTTTCTGGATTGCGTCAATCACTTCTCTTTCTGGATTAGCTCTCCAATACAATACTACTAATATTGTATTATCTTATCAATCATGAAGAAGAAACTCAGCCTTTCCTTTCTATATATACACACATAATTATGAAACACAAAGCAGGTATCCTAATAAACTTGTGACTCTACGTGAATCAATCTCTGCGAAATTATTTTGTTTTGGAACTCTAATTATTGACTAAAAAAAATTTGAACCTATTTTCCCAAACTTCTTATCTGGTTTGAATTGCTATATATATATATATAATTATTGCCTCTTGAAAAAATATATAATAATAATAATAATTGATGCATATACAAATTAAATAATAGTTTAACGGTTTTAGCTAGACTATTTTTTTCACATACTTCCAGGTCGATTTTATCACAAGGTGATACAATGGGGATTCAAACACCAGACTTTAATTTGTTATGCAAAGTTTGGGTGATACTAACTCAATTAACGGAACTTGATGAATATACTTATTATTTAATTATGAGTAACGTAGTATTGAAAAAACCTATGGATCATGATTGGAAAAAATATATATATATATATATATATATATATATATAATAAATAAATACTGACCATGCATCTTTATTTTTATATTTATTTATATATATAATTTTTATTTCCTTATAACATGCTACGTTATATATATATTGATCACATGTTATTTATATTTAATATTTATTATAAGCACATGCTACGTTATATCAGTAGGTTTATTTAATAAAAAAATATGTATTAAATATATTTATAATGCATCTTTATTTCCATATTTCTGAATAATCAATATATATTATTAACTGTTGCAACTAATCCCCTGCTTGCCAAGTTTTCAGATTTAATTTAGCAAGATTTGGATTCTAACCACTACAAATCCTAAGCACACACACATCCCTCTTTCACCCAAAACAAATCAAACTCTACACGCTCCACACCCCCATCAAACTCACTTATACACCACATCCCATCGCCCATCTTCCTTACCTATCTAATTACACCAAACATTCAATCATGATCAAAAATTCGAACATTCACTAAAGGCACGCTTCCAATCTCTAAATCTACAGTTCTAAACGGAGGCTTTCATATAGATCATTAAGGTACAAAGGTTATTTTCGATTGCAATTGCATGTGATATTCATATTTGGGACTAGAATCGTAATTGTATTCGGTACATTGAATTATCTTTCTATTTTATTGAGAACCCTTGGGTTACTGATGACCCAAAGTTTAAATTACTTGTGTGTATTTGGTGGAAACTTGAGGAATACAAAGGAAATTGAGTTTGGGGGGAAAAACAAAGTAGCCCACCAACTGTTTGACAATTGCCTGAATCAAAGTGAGCACTTGTTTTCACTCCCAACATCATGGCATCAAAAAGGCCATGGACTTCTACCTCTAGTGATCGCCCACCGTTCGATACAACCGAATTCGTGAGTGAGGCAACAGAGACTCGCTACAACTCAGTAATTGACAAGAAAACTATGGTTTTGGAGCAAGGACTAAAATTGGATGCTAACTTGGACGGAGATATGGCACTCATGATTGTGGAGCGAAATTTGTTTTAACTAGTAGAGCAGCCTAATCCTGCCGTGATCAACATTGTCAAGGAGTTTTATGCCAAAGTAATTGAACACATTAATCATGTGGTAATGCTTCGTGGTAAGCCCGTGTTGTTCAGAGCATCCGCAATCAATCATTACTTTGGGGTAGATTTGATAAATAATTTCCAATATATCTTGGGAGAGCTCCCTTAAGGTTTTCCTCTCATAAGATTTTGGTTTTTTGAGATTTGCAACAACGAGCTTCGCGGATCATTCAAAAATTTGAAACAGGATTCAAAGACAACAAGTATTTTTGCACGATCATCACTTTGAAGGTGTGACTCACATGCAGGGGGAAAATGTGAGCCCAAGTATAAATTAGGGTTTATATATAATCTAAAGAAACTGGGAGAAGCCTCCACGTGTCCCAAGGTAGAAGACTCATGGAGGTTGCTCATTTTGGGAATTGATTGTGGGATTGGATTGGTAGCTAGAAGGACAGGGCAATTTAGGGCATTACTCAGGTAACTAAGGGTATTTCTGGAATTTCTTCTGAAATCACATGTCAGGCACAAGACCCAGACATGTGCTAGGCACGTGACTAATTTTTAGAAAACTCTATAAATACCCCCTTTCACTTCAATTGAAGGGGACTTTTCATTCTCTCTGAACTAAAAAAACTCAAGAAGGCTCTCAGGATCCTTGATACTCTAGTAGGGCTCTTGGATCTTAGGAGATCTGCCACGTCTTACTCGAGCAATCGGTTACCTTGTTCTTCTTCCCTCATCAATTAATTAATCAAGACCGTAGTCTTTGTGGATTTCTCTCCTCCTCAGCCAACTCGAAACCCTAACCCTAGTAAGGTACTATTTCCTTACCCACAAAGGGTAAGCCCCTTTAGCGATCAACAACTTTTCCAGATAATATAGATTTCAACATTAATCATAAAAGAACCCGGGAGTAAATAGTTATCGTACAATTCATTCCTTCCACCATACAATGTCACAATTAAATGTAAGACATGGAATTATTAAGTCTTATTTTATTTAATTATATGTATTTCGATTCTAAAATGCACAACTCTAAATAATGCAAATTAGAAACTAATTTCTAATTTAATTTTGCCTTGGCCAATGACTACTGGTTGTCATTTATCGAATCACATAGGACATTCTATTATTTTACTAGAAGTGATAGATCTTTTATTGATCATTTATTATCTCTATATATAAATCATTATACCCAATCATACCATTTGATATACCCTTAGGGTCTTAAGGGACATGTCAAAGTATAACTCATCATACACAAGATACCATGATTATCTCAAGTCTAAGGATTATTTGTACTACTATCACTTAAGGAATTCCTATTGATAGGCAAGTAAAACTCCATTAGGTATTCCTTAGCGAGCCACGTTCAGTGAACTTATTCTCCAATAAGCACCTACATACTTGCTTTAGTGTCTCCACACAAATGATTATGAGATCGATCATCCTTATCCAATGAGCAAGTCAATGCATGTACTAATCTATCCTAATTCACTAATCTTCTTTTTAGTAATCCAACGATTGGGAACTATTTTAGTTTTTAAGCTATCTAAGAATTTAGATCTCATTAGCATGATCCTCATCATGATTCTAAAAGCATTGCTTAAAACTATAGGTTTATCACATATTATAAAAATAACACCATGTATATAAATAAATGCCTTTAATTGAATAATACATTTATTAATAAATAAATAAAATTATTACAAAGTAAATACTTTATCATCAAACATGATTGGCTTATATGCATATTACTTTCACCTGCGGCAGCCGCAAGTAGACCTGCGGCAACCTGGGGTGGGTCTCACCCCCTCTGGTTCGATCACATTTAAGTCAAAGAAAGGTCCCCTGAAGCCAAAAAGTCAAATTAGCAAAAAAGGTTCTACGCGATTGAGCAGAAAGGGCCTGAAATTTTGAAATATGGTACTAAACTTCAGAAGTATGAAAATCTCCTGTAAACCGTTGGTGACGACCTCAACATAGCATCGGAGAGAGACCCGGTGATTTAAGCAGTTGAACACTACTTCAACGAGGATATCAGAGACAGTCCTGTGATAAATCCTTTGCAAACTACCGTTCGAGTATACATCGAGACCGTCCTGTGATGAACCTTTGTAAACTATCGTTCGAGTAGGCATCGAGACAGTTCGGTAATGAACCTTTGTAAACTACCATTCGAGTAGGCATCGAGATAGTTCGGTGAAGAACCTTTGCAAACTATCAGTTCGAGTAGGCATCGAGACAGTTCGGTAAAGAACCATTGTAAACTACCGTTCGAGTAGGCATCAAGACCGTCCGGTGATAAAACCTTTGCAAACTACTGTTCAAGTAGGCATCAAGACCATCTGGTGATGAACCTTTATAAACTACCATTTGAGTTTGCATTGAGACCGTTCGGTGATAAAACCTTTGTAAACTACTGTTCGAGTAGGCAATGAGACAGTTCAGTGAAGAACCTTTGTAAACTAACGTTCGAGTAGGCATCGAGACCGTCTAGTGATGAACCTTTGTAAACTACCGTTCTACTAGGCATTGAGACAGTTCGGTGAAGAACCTTTGTAAACTACCGTTCGATTTGGCATCGAGACCGTCCGATGATAAAACCTTTGCAAACTACCATTCGAGTAGGCATCGAGACCGTCTGGTGAAGAACCTTTGTGAACTACCGTTCGAGTAGGCATCGAGACCGTCCTGGTGATAAAACCATTGCAAACTACCGTTCGAGTAGGCATCGAGACATTTTGGTGAAGAACCTTTGTAAACCGACAGGGTAGGCATCGAGACCAGCTGATATTGCAAACCGTTGGTGACAGCCCCAGAATAGCATTAGAAAGGGTTCAATGATATAAGCCATTGAAAACTACTTCAACGAAGATAACGAAGAATTTGATATTGAAAACCGCTGGCGTCAACCTAGCGTAGCATTAGTAAAACCTGGTGATGACAACCATGGAAAACTATCTTCAATGGGAAGGACCGATGATGGAATCTGTTATAAAAGAAATCTCCAGCTGAGGCATCTAGGCAGTTGGGTGATGGGAGACCTCTGTAAACTACCGTTCAAGTAGGCATCAAGATAGTTCAATGATGGTCAACCTTTGTAAGCTACCGTTCGAGTAGGCATTGGGAGGATTTGGTGATATTGATCATTGAAAGCTCTATCCCTAGCAGAAACATCGGGAGCAGCCGGTGGTAAAAACTGTTGGAAATAACTCCAACAAAAACATTTAACATCCCTAACATCATACCATGTTGCATTGCATTACATCATTATATCTTTTCATCTTTCAATTATCTAATAATCTTTATCCTGGTTATTCCATTGCATTGCATAAACATGATAAAAGGGAGCATTTGTAGACACTCGAAATTTTATCTTCCTGTTACTAACTAATGTAGGAGGGAAAAAGTGTCTTTTCCCACTTCGGAGACAGCCTCGGAGGATTACATGCCATCATTTTGGAGACAACCCCAGAAGATTACATCAAATCAAACCCCGATGACAGCCCCGTGGGATATCAAATCAACCTCAGAGATAACCCTGAGGACAAACAGAATCAACAGCGAATCAAACCCCAGAGACAAACCTGAGGGAAGACATCTGTAGATATATCAAGTTCGAAAACCACCCAAGAAGGGCAAAAAGGTAATTTTATCAACTCAACCTCAATACTAATCAAACCACTATGGATAAAATCATAAAGAGCCATCACCATAATCCCGAGTGCCAACTGCGCTAGACAGCTCAACGGACAGACTGTGAAGACTTGAAGATCTGGTCATGGACCCATCTTCCCTGATTTGAAAAAGGTCAAGCCCCATGTCATTACGTAGCTCTTCGAAAAGAGCTTTTCGAAAAGGTATGGTACGCCTCCATAGGATTCCTGAATTGTAAGTTATGAAGGTTTCAAGCAACGTGCGCAATGATCAAGGTGCACATACTTCGAGATGATGGACCCCACCCGGCTCAGCTTCAAGTCTACCTTCGGCTGGCCGTACTTATATATATCCCCTCCCCCTTTAGCTTCTAAGAGAAGAATAGGCAGAGAAGAGAGAGAGAGAGAGAGAGAAAGGGTCCAAGACAGAGAAATCAGTCAGTATGAGAGAGAAGGAGCTTGAATCTTACTTCGATCTTTGTCAAATTTCTTTGTAAACACTCTTATACATATATACTACAATATATCAAGTTTTAACATGTGGAAATTGAGTTTTGAAGCACCGAAAGCCGTTCGATAGCCATTCTCATGCTAGACTGTAAGATTTCTTTGGATCTTCTTTTTTCGCTTACTCTAATATATATATATATAAACACTATATATATAGGTAGTAGTTAATATTGGTCAGATCTGACTTTTTAACCGTTCATTTCATGTAAATAGTAAATATTTGTGCTTTATTGACTAGATCTGTACTACATCTAGCTGAATCTAGCTTTTCACTGGTTCAAAAGTTGTAAAACATGAACCTGGAAGCTAGAATGGCTAAGATCTGTATAGATCTAGTTTTTTTTCTAGTTTTTTGTAAATATTTAGCAACAACATGACCCTAGTTCTGTATCTAGACGAAACTGGAAGCTTTGGGCTACTCGTTTATGAGGATTTAATTGATGAATCCTTCATCCAGCGATTGTCTTAAATAGATATGTGTTTTATCGCAATTTATTACTTGTACATCCTGTTAATGTGATATCATATGAACCTAGAGCTATAGGATCTACATTTCAATCAACGGATCTAGATCTAGTTCCCGTGATGGACTTTTTAAGTTGTACAGCTAGCCTGCCAACCCTTATATATGTAAATCCAGGGCCTTAAAACGGGTATTCGGATTTAAGGCCCCGAAATAATAAAAATTATGATTTGTGGTGTTCGGGCTCACTTCAAAGGCTTTCATGCCCAAAAGGAGCCTAACACTTGTAGATAGTTTTATTTATTGTTAAAGATGCTTCTCATCTCAATAAAATCAAATCAAGCCGAATATTGAATAAAATTTGATGTATCAAAGGGCTTCAATTCATATGCGAGCGAAAGGGTGTGAAAATAGCTTTTCAAAATATCACTTTTATATGTTTGTTTAAAATAAATTTTTCAATAAATCAAACTCTTAGTGTATAGGTCCAACGAAGAACAACACTACTTTCAAATAAACACTTATGCACCTTTATCTGTATCACACACATACACTTCACATGCATAGGGAATGAAAAGTCACGGTAATCGTGTTTCACGGAAGTCAGGGGGTGCCTAACACCTTCCCCTCGCTTAAGCAAGCCCCCGACCTCTATGAATCTTGGGTTCCAGACCAAATTAAATGGAGTCACATATTGGGCCATATTGTATAATCTCTTAAAAATTCGGTCGAGGTGGAACAACCATTTAAACTCATACCAACTGGCGGCTCTGTCTAATTCGGCCTAATCACATTAAAATCAATCTTTTCAAATCGTCGACATTATATGTCGGTCCTTTCCTAAAATCTCACCCTTTAAGCAAGATAACTTAAATCAAATAGCAAAATATAAGGGGTAAGAACCAAACTCTAGGAATTAAATTTTTCCAGCGTCGACACCATTCATTTCCTTTTTCTAAGGATCATTGCTATGTACTCAATTCATAAACATTTGAGATATTACATTCACCCCTTCTTCTAAGAATTTCGTCCTCGAAATTTCAACTTACTAATCCTCGTTTATTCAATTAATCAAAATATATTTTACATTAGTCTTTATTCATTCATTGGGTTTTATGATCAAATTTCTCCTCCAAGAATCCTTCTAAAATAATTGCATTCTCCACACCTTTCTCTTTCAAAAGTTGTACATTATCATTTGATAACTTCATCATTTCTCCTTTCATTACTTCTTTCCTTTCTTGGAACTACTATGATTTGCTTAATTTACACATCACTACAAGTCGCGTTCTATAACTTACTTCTTTCTAAGGAATATCGTCCTTATCACATTCACCTCCAGAATAACAAAAATCTTCCACAATTTCTCAATATTTGGGTAGCGATATGAATAACTCAGATAATTTAAAAGATTCCGAATCATGTTGAGGGGTCACAAGACCTTGAACTCTTCATTAGGTTTAATAGTGCTTCACCACCGTAAACCCTCTTCAACAGAATGTTTAACAATCACACAGACTGATAACACTCTCTGCAAGTAGTCTAGGTGATCAGCCTATCGTACCACTATGTTGTGCACAACGTATTACATCGTAACATCGTAATGACTATATGCGTTACATTCGGTACCATTGTCTCTTATAACATGTCCCCTATTATAGGGTTGTTCACCTCAGCTTCTCAACATCAAAATCCTCACCAAAACAATTTGGTTTTGCATAGTTTTTCAAAGAATGCTCGGATTTTATAAATATTTTTTAATATTAGTCCAGCTGAAACAAATAGCATAAACATCTAGCAACAACTCGGACATCAATTAAGATATACATACATATATATATATATATATATATATATATATTTCACTAACTAAATTGGCATACCTTTCTTCGTTTAAAGAAAACTAATTTTTTTTATAATATCATGATACCGTAACGTCTTAATAGTACATTGAGGATTCCGTCATTATATGACTTCGTCATATTACATCATACCATAGTGGGCTGACGATCTCATAATCACATCCAACACTAGGTTCAACTGCATTGATGACTCCCTCGATTTTTATATCTACACCATATCAAATGATGCATATAATTATATAAAATATATTTTGAGGATTCCAAATCATTTTTGTCTAGCTGAAACAACTAGTATAGACATAAGAATAATAGCACTTTTTAAAAAACTCATTGGTTCAATCATCTGATCCAACATTTTTCAAAAGATACAGAAGTGCAAACATCAGCACGAAGTCAATAAATTTTGAAAATCTAGCATAGCTAGAAGATTTATAATATTAAATTTTCTCCATCAACTTCAATCTTTACTCCACTACTTCATTACTTAATCATTTTATCAATCGTTAGCACCATCAAAACTCACTATACAAAAACAATATTAGTTCTTGCTTCATAACTTTTCTATACCTAGTATAGTTCATCAAACTTACCACACTTTGAAAGTTCAGGAACTTGCCACAATAATATGAGTTTAAGAACTTATCCTAGCATACGTAGTCCAAGAACCAATGAAGGACTATCCATATGCTTAGGGGCTCCAAAACATACATATAATTATGAGTCATTAACATACCATAAGCATGAGTTTTAAGAACTCAAATCTAACCTTAATATCATCTAACTTAATCTTAATATCCTCTAACTATCAAATATACATATGTGAATAGAATTACTTTTCCACCATATTTATATCGATAGTGCGACACCAATATTCCAATGATTATCAATGTGATAAACTAAGTGCAAGCACAAAACCCCTGCTTATACAAAGGTTTGTACAACTCAGCCATCACATGAGTCCTAGATTGAAATCCCAACTAATTCTATCTTGCTCCTAACTTGCTCTATGCTCAATACAAATTTTCTGTATTTTATCATTTATAACTCCTCATGAGTTTTTCTAGTACTATTTCATAGTACATTCTCTTATAGCATCAAGCTAAAACTTCTCAATCATTACAGATCACTTGTCATTTTACGACTTAAACAAATCACGTCGTGATCTTATTCTATAATCATCTTTCCTTATAATTCTTTTTTATTTTATGATCTTTTTATTTTACGGATCTTCTCTCTTTCCTCTCTAATCATATTGTCTTATAAATATTCAACTTAGGTGTTCTCTGATCTTTCAGCTCTCCAGGTTCTTCTTTGAATCTAAAAAGATTATCTTAACTTATTTTTCATAAGCCTTCTAAATTCATCTATTATCAACTAAACTCTATTTGAGTTTATTTTTTATTATTATTTTACCAATCTCATCTTATATACATCGTCTATTTATTATCACTTTTCACTTTCAATACTGGAGTCAGGTAACCCCATATTCTTATCTTTTACAACTCTTCAAGATTCTTCTTTGAATCTCTCCATATATATCTTAATCCCTTTTTTATAAATTTCCTATATTCACTTCTTACTGCTCAAACTCTATTTGATTTTATTCTTTATCATCTTCACCTTTCTTCTCTAAAGTTATAGCCTAAGGTACTCTTATCTTGGGTTTATAACCTACAGCTTTGAAACCAACTATAACGACCCCGAAATTTCAACAATTCAACTCTCGACTTCGGTCATTAACAATACATCTAACTTCCAATTTTACATCGTTGTTTGATGCTAAAACTAATAAAATGCGAAATAATTTAAACTTTTCTGTCTTCTTTCTTTGATTACCCTGAATCACAACCTTTACCATTACATATCTTTGAATCAAATTTATTTATGATTCACTTCATCAAAGTTACTATATAAAACCATACATCTTAATTTGATATCCTTAATATAACGAATAATTCAAACTTTACAACTCAACATTTATTATACATCTTAAACTATCTAGTACATTTCTAAAAACCTTAAACATGGTCAAAGTAATAACTTCAGCTAAATAATTAATCTTATTGCGTTACTCTTAATGTCTATTATTCAAGTAGCACGTAGCGTTATCTTGAATCCTTTGACCTGCAAAAATGGTTATTTTGCAAGAATGAGCTCGACAACTCAACAAATCAACAGTTTTCATGCATCGCATAGCACATAACATCATACTCAGATAATACATGATCATAATCATTTGATTAAACATATTATACAGGCTGCATCTCACATAACAAGTATAAAAACTGAGTTTCTTGCTCAATCAACATTCTTTACTCAATCAGCATAGTCATAGATTGACTTTAACATTTACACTTACAACATATATAATACCTCATGCTCTTTGCAGTACAAATTTAAAACAGTTTATCATCAAGTTCACATAGCAAATAGGAACTGAAAGACTTATCTGGCTCATAGATTACCAACTACAGCTTTTTGTCCTTCTAAACTTCCTATAGAATGTATGATTGCACATAACAAACATTAGCCACATAGTTCACATCACTTGGTTATCATTAGCTTTATGTACTAACTCAATTCTCTCTACCCATATCTTGTTTATTTTCATTTAAAACTTCTTACATGACTTTCGTTTAATATAAACATTCAATGTTTAAATAGTATAAACCACCATATATCTCATGAACGTCATGTTATCATAACCCAAGGTTCTGTTTTATATTTTCATAAAACATCCTTATTGAATTTGCATGGTTTACAAAAACCTTTGTCTATCTTAACCATCGTATACATATCCATGCTAGAACCTACCTCTGACATGTACTTTGAAATCGTTAATCACATAGCATAAGACTTAGTATTTAACGACATCTCCATTCCTCACAAATATCAAGTTAAGACTTCCATATCCTATTAATTCATCGCTAATAATCATCATCTATGTGATTACCATCTGTTGTTACATCTTATAACATGATTAACACTTATTTATGTTCATTAGATTAGTTTAAACAACATCTCCCAGACTTAACAAACAAAATAAATTTTTTGGTTATGTCACATGGCGCAGCTGCGCCATATTAAGCCTTTGAAACTGCGCGGATGTGCCCTAGAGAGCAGTTGCGCCTCAACTTGCACTTCGTTCCAGCGCTAGCTGCGCTGGAACTCAGGTTCAGCCTCTGCAGACTCGCGACAGACATTGCTACAACCCAAAAATTCCCAAATTCTTCATCTAAACTACAATTTTAACAAACCCAAATGTTTATAAGCTTCATAAACTCAAAACCAAGTATAAATGACATGATTCTAACAACATAAACAACTTTTACACCCAATTCTAGGGATTCAATTTCCAAGTTCTTGCTATTCTTTTCATATTTAACATATTAGCGAATTTATTCACAAGGAACTTGTTATCCAACCATTTCGACTCATTCAACTTTCATTATTTTCGTAATTCAATATGCTAACAACATCTAACACCTAATTTCAGATTCTATACACGAACTAACCATAAATTTTAGTGTCAAAATAAGCCATTATATACATATTAAACAAAACTCAAAATCTTCATCTTTCAACACATTCTTACGAATTTGATTACTCTAAAACCACTTTTAGATGATATAAAACCACTTTTAGATGATATAAAATGGATTCCTTAAATAATCGTATATGAATTAGTCAATGATGTTTTACGTGCTTAATTGATAAGTTAAATACGTGGTTTAAACTTGTTGTTCGTGAAGTCTAATAATGTGATTAAGAGTTAACATTTGTGGATCCAATTAATATAATCAGATTCAGAGTTAAGATAACATACTCGCGGTACTAGTTATGTTGTAATTAATTTGTATTGTGAATGTAAATGGTATATAGGATTAATTGGAGAACGTGATTTATAATTGTAGCTTACGCACGAGGACAAGTTTTTTATCCGTGACTTGTTATCGTTATGCAAGTTTCTTAGCTTTACTTTTAATTGAGCAAGTTTATAAATCTTATTCTTTCATTAACAAGTTCTTACTCTTGTTTATTCAAGTTCATGATTCCATATGAGATGTTTTAATTCTTTTAAAGTAATACTTCGGTTATATAATGCTTATGCAATTGTATACCTTTGAGATTCATTATTTGATTTGAGTATCAATTTTATTATTGACCCCTTAAAGATTAGCGAACCCTTATTGATTCGACTAGTCCATAGTTGAAGAGCGTTCTAAATTCTAGAACTTTTATTGAGCTTATCCAAACCAAACTTCCTTTGGTGCGGACTCTGATGTCAAACTGAGATGGACAACCCTTAATAGGGGATTATTTACGTGTCAGCGTTGAAATGTTGTACACATACTGTTACGTTTGTAAGATTCATGGATACAATCATATTGCATAAAATAGCGGAAGCATGGTAAATCAGAGTTTTAAAATTTTACAAATCATATACTCGGATCATCCTTTATGCACAATTATTAATTAAAACAAAATAGATGGATATTAGATTCATACTCTCGTAGAAACTAGCTTCTACAGGTACGAGTTCAACTCCAATTCCTTTTCGCGTTCAACTTGAATCTACCGGGTTGATTCCTTCCTTTGATCAACGTTATCCACCTAAGTGCTTGGCCTTTAGAGGTGATCCACCAAGAAAGAATAGGAATTCAAGAAGAAGAGTGCTTGGATAAACCCTAGTTTCCTTCTCTCCAGAAAAGGAGTGCTCTCCCTGTGACAACCCAAAAATCGATAAGATTTTAAATGATTCAAATAAAGGTTAAAGAATAAAACCTAGATGAAAATTTGAGGATTTATTTAAAAATTTTAAGTAGAACCTATATGGTTTACTATTTGAGTGAGAATAAAGAAAATATGGGTTACAAAATTCTAAACCCTAGAAATGAAGTTATATATATTGAAGGAATGTTAAGGATAAGGTATTATGATGCCTATAAATTTGAGGTGCATTGAATAGTGTAAGAAATGTTATATTAATACATGGAAAATTTTATTAAGGAAATAAGATTTCACATGAAGAGATGCTTTGAGGTTAAATGAATATCAGTATATGTATAGAAATTTATATATACTTAGTAAGGTGCTATATATTTTGGCAAGATGGATGATAAATTAAGTTAAGGATATAAGAATCTAGATAAAACTATGTTAGTAATTAGCATAGTTTGAATGTTGGCCTTGATTGGCAAATAAGAAGATGAATAAGTTTAACGTTATTAGCCAATATGATTAGTAATAAAAACGGAGTAAGTTAAAACTCAAAATGTGAGTTAGAGATAGAATTTTTTGATACGGACTGCTCGGTTGCGTCCAAAACGTCAAGTTTAGTCAAAAAAGACATTAAACACAAAATGTGTAAGGGTTGACTTTTTGGTCAAAGTCAACAGTTACTTTTATGGAGAAAAGTCAAAATTGGAGTTAGAAGTGAAATATGTTGTGATTTATGTGAACTATGTATGTGATTAAATAAATATACATTATATAATGTGGATACATTTATCTTGTATATAAAAAAAATTAAGAATAAAATTATGTAACCTAATATATATATTAGGTATGATAATTAAATAACCTAAGAGGTTATAATATGAGAGAATGTTAGTGTATAAAAATATATATACTAACCCTAAGAGATTTATTTTATACATCTTAAATAATTAATTTTATAACCAAGTCTAATTGGGTTATGAAATTAAATATTTATGAGTAAGGAATATATTTGCAAAGGTGGAAAATGAAAACCCTAATCAAATGATTAGGGTAGAATAGAATTAAAAGTATTGGACTATAATAATGTCATAGCCCAAGAATTTAAATAGAGTTCAAGTGAATAATAGATTTAATGGACTAAGGAGGTTATATTATTTAAACAAACACAATTATTTATTTAAGCATAGGACTTGTAGATAAAGTGATTTAAGGGCAATTAAATTATTAGTCTAGCCCAATATATTATGTATGGAACAAGTATTATAATGGCCCAATTAAATTATGGGTGAAAGCCCAAATTGAATTATGTTTGTAGGTGAAACAAGAAAAGCATGCAAGCCCAATAGAAATTAATTAAAAGCCCAAATTGATTTTTGTTCGTAGGTGAAACAAGAAAAGCATGCAAGCCCAATAGAAATTAATTAAAAGCCCAAATTGATTTTTGTTCGTAGGTGAAACAAGAAAAGCATGCAAGCCCAATAGCAATTAATTAAAAGCCCGAATTGATTTTTGTTCAGTAGGTGAAACAAGAAAAGCATGCAAGCCCAATAGAAATTAATTAAAAAGCCCAAAGCTAAGCCCACTTGTGGGAGGGATATTTTAGTCATTAGTATGCTTAATATAAATTAAATATGGATGGAAGGTTAAGGCCCTAGTGGCCAAAATTGGTATAGGAGAATAAGTGGAGATGTATGTAATTATTAAACCTAGTTTAGTTGGTAATCACTTTTGAGGTGTCATATTAATTATGGAGCTACCACTTTATCTTATTTCTTGCAAGCAACCTATTCTATCATGAGAGAGAGAGAGAGAGAATAAGATATTGGATGGATTTGGTGGGAGATAAGAAAGAAAGAAAAGACAAAAAGAAGAAAAGAACGGATAAAAGATAAGAAAAGATAAGGAAGAGAAAAGAAAGAATAAGATAAGAGAGAAAGAAAAGATAAGAAAGAGAGAGAAAGTGTGGCAACCCCAAATCCGGGTACTTCAATTTCCACGGGACTTGGTGTTCACTGTACAAATATCATCTATCTATCTATCTATCCATAAAAATGCAAACCATGAAATAAATAAAAATAATCCTCCCCTTATGGGTTCAAAACATCTGAAAATAAATACATCAATCCCAGGTAATACTAACCTTAAACATCTGTGCGGAACATAAATAGTTAAATAGTCTTACACAACTTTAACATAGAGCTGAAACATAAACATATAAAATAAACAACAAGTCTTCATCACTTGTTGACCTTGCCCTTGCCTTTGCTAGTAAAATGCTCGTTGGACCTTTCGTTCTTAACTGCAATGTTATTATACGCAAGAGTGAGCACGATTGCCCACAAGTATAATAATATGACAACAATATAATAACATGCGAGTGAATCAAAGACATCTGAATAAAAAAAACTCAACTTTTGACTCGAGGATAAATAACAGGAATCAAAATAACATCTGAGGGTCATAAGACCTTGAACTATGTCCTAGGTTGTAAAGTGTTTATACTTTAAACCTTTAACAGTCATAAGACTATGGACTCTACTTCTCGTACTTAGGGGGATCAGCCCTTAGTACCATACTGTGCACAATATCTCAACGCTAAAGCGTAAATAATCCCCTTTTACAGGGTTGTTCATCTCAGTTTTGACATCAAAGTCCGCACCAAAGGAAGTTTTGTTTGGATAAGCTCAATAAGTATTTTAGAATTTATAGCGTTCATCAACTATGGACTAGTCGAATCAATAAGGGTTCACTAGTCCTATAAGGTTCAACAATAACATCGATATTCAACTTGAATAATAAATCTCAAGAGTATACAATCGAATAAGTATTGTATAACTGAATCATGCTTTTAAAAGAGTTACAATATGTAATATGAATTTCGAACTGGAACAATTAAGAACACAAGCTTACTCAATATAGAAACACAAGTCTAAGACTTAATAAATGAATAAATTAGAATTTAGGGAACTTGCTAAATCAATAAGTTATGGATAGGATACTTGCCTCTTGCACAAGCTACAAATATAATTACAATTCACTTGCTCAACGTCCTACACATTACATTATGTATACGACATCGATTAGATTTCATAACTACCATGTTTAACTGTTGAACTATTCACTTAAGTTCGACTTACAACTTGGTTTATAATATTACTCAATGGCTAACCACATAACATGAATGTAAACTCACAACATGCATATCACACATGTATAGCCCTTTAAACAATCATAATCAAGTTTTATAATTACGATATTCAAGTTCGCACTTAGTTTGTTAACTTGAACCTTCACATTATCTTATACATGTCAATAACTTAATTTATTAATCATGAACTTCAAATCATATAATATTCATGTATGTAACTTAAAACAACATCTTTTATTATCGAGAACACTACACTTGTGTGTGTGCATGTTCGAAGCCCTCTGATTGCCTCCGAATACGCATCAGTCACAAAGATAACCATTTTTACCCATTTTAACGATTTCAAATTGAAAAACTTAAAGAATGAAAGTTGTAGTTCTACTCGTTATCTTTTCGAATCATCTTGAATCGCCTTAATCGGAGTTCGTATGAAAACGTTATGCTTATTTTACTACAGGAGGTCAAAATAGTCTCGGAAACCAAAAAAAAAGGCTCCCGGACAGCCCTTATACTCGCTGGGGCGGGTCCTAATGCCCATGAACACCCGCTGGGGCTGGTCCCCCTGCTGGTGCACTCCCTGGTTCGCGATGAACACACAGAGTAGCCCAAATAAATCCAAATTAAACTAACGTAATGAATTATAAGGCTACCCATAATGTAAAAACTCCACAGAAATATTATATAACATTTCTAGCATGATCTTAGCATTTTAAATCACGTATTTACACAATCCAAGGCATCTATTTTTACTGTTTTCAATATTTTGTAAAGTTTTGAATGAAAACAAAAAATTTAACGTTACGGATTCGTTATAACACCGAATCCGTTCGTTTAACTTTCATTTTGTTCATTTAAACGTACATAATTACATGCAAGTATCAATTTAAGTTAAATAAACGTATAAGGCGTGTAAATTTTGTACGTAAGGGCCATATGGGCCATATGTACAATTTCTACACTCTGTAACTTTTGAAAACCCAATTATCAACAAAATTTCATGGTGTGATCACTGAAAGTTATGCATATATGGCATATAATATGTTATAAACACATATTAACACAAATATAGCCATATAATGAACAAATATCAATTTTTTCCATCCATAGAGAATTTTTAAAGCTCGTAAATGGAAAAACTCTGTAAAATTTTGAAAACCCAATTAAGGCCTAATTACATGAATTCGATTAGTTTAATTCATTCATACCAAATACAAAACATGTTATAATCATACAATAACACATATATGATTACATCTTAAGTATTCGTCACCAAAATCATATACAGAGAGTTTGGAGTTGGGTTTGAAAAATAAACTAACGTAATAAAACTTGAGATGAAGGATTATACCCTTGTTAACTCTGTTTGATGATGATATGAACTTTAATTCTTCAATATCTCGTGAATGAAAAAACTCTATAAAATTTTGAAAACCCAATTAAGGCCTAATTACATGAATTCGATTATTTTAATTCATTCATACCAAATACAAAACATGTTATAATCATACAATAACACATATATAATTACATCTTAAGTATTCGTCACCAAAATCATATACAGAGAGTTTGGAGTTGGGTTTGAAAAATAAACTAACGTAATAAAACTTGAGATGAAGGATTATACCCTTGTTAACTCTGTTTGATGATGATATGAACTTTAATTCTTCAATCTCTTCTCCAAATCAATTCTTCTCTCAATTTTCTCTCTTAATCTCTCTAAGTTCTCTGACGTTTGTAATATATAAAATATAAAATTGGTGTATAGGATATATGTATAGAGTAATACGTATAATATGTATAGTGAACGGGTAATGGGTGAGTGGCGTCAGTTAATCCGTAATGGGTTAACTGGTGCAACTCCCCTTAGGGCCTTGTTTGTTTGCCCCTTATAATCTCCTTTCCCATTAATTTAATTAAAGCTTTATAATATAGTTTTAATGTCACACCCAATAAAATAAAATAATGTTATTTAAATCACTTAAATAAAATAGCATAAATTCATATTAAATCACATAGTCACATAATTAAAATTCTCATTCATTAATTATGCCAAATCATTAAATCTCTACTTAATTATTTAAATTAATTAGAATAACATTACGCTTATTAATTAATATATTAATCAAATAAGCTCAATTAAATAAATACTTTGAATATAAAAATTCACCACATTAATTTAACTAACGTGACACATATAATTAAATTAATCTACCACAATTTCATCAATTAATTATTTAAATCAATAATTAAATCATAAAAAAATATTTATTTAATTCAATAAATATTCAATTTAAATTACAAAAATCTTGTTCGTCACAGAAAGAGAAAGGAAAAAGAAAGAACGGGAGAAGAGGGAAAGGGAAGAGAGGGGGAGGCAGCCCTAGAGAGGAAAAGGAGAAGGAAAAAAATTCTCCATAGAGGGAGAAAAATAGGAAACTAGCAAGGAAAGGTATTAAATCTATTTTCTTTTAAGCTTTCCTTTTACTTATTTTATGGATTAGATAAAAAGGGGTTTTTAATTTGAAAGTATAAAACCCTTCAATATATATGATTTATATGGATTCAAGTATAGATTTAGCCATATTTGGTATTGATTTGTGTGAAAATCAAAAAAAAATAATAATTTTTCTAGTTTATAAAACCCTAACTTTTAGTGCTTTGGATGTCCACCGTTTTTGATCTACACCTTCTTTTAGCGATCCGTCAAAGAGAGGTGCTAGATATAGGTGTTGACTAGTAAACCCAATTAGGTAGAACTCAAAAATCAAGTTTCTAAAAGTCGTGGTGTGGGTATTGATGAAAACAGTCCCGTTTTCTTAAAACTGTTTTGGACCAGTCAGCAACAAGGGCATTTTCATCCATTTTTGTGCTTTAAAAATTTAGGGAAATTTGGAGAAGTAATATATGAGGTTATGAAGGTCTTGTAAAAATTTAAGGATTTTTAGCTATACGGTTTGAGAGTTATGGATTTTACGGCTAAGGACTATTTTATAAAGCTACCTAAATAACTCTCTGTGTATAATTCCACAAATTACGAAATTTTTACTGGAAGTACATGTGTATAACAGGAGCTTACCCTGAAAATTTCAGAATTTGTGGAGCTAATCTCGATGTATGATAAATCTTAGAAGATTTGGCTATTATGGACTATTTAAATATCGTAAATGTATTTTAAAAATTTCAGAAAAAATATATGTTCAATATGGAACTATATTCTGGTAAATCTCAGAAAAGAAATATTTTTGGGACTAATTTGGTATTTTTCATGTAAATAATGATATATGGATAAATGAGTTTAATTAAATATGTGATGTCAAAAATATAGAAAATAAGGTTTTTCGACTTGAGACCCTTAAACATGGTTTGTGCATATTTTTGATGGAGGTTTGGGTCGGTTGAGAAGTGTTATGATGTTTATGGCATTTGAGAATGCTTTAATGAGTTAATTAAGGAAAAGAAAACAATTAAAATAAATTATTTATTAATGTGATTAATGACTTCAATTATTTTTATATGACTAATGATGTTGGATTCAGATATTATTAGTAATATTTGATTTGAATGTTATTAAAAGGTTGATAACCTTAGCTTAAAATATTATTAAATAATTAATATTATTAAACAGAGAATTAAAATAAGAGAATTAAGTTATTTTTCAATATAGTTGTTGAATTTGGTATTCCAGAAACTATATTATACATGTAGTAGACAAAAATGAGAATTCAGGGTGCTGAATTGGATTTTGGGTTGCAAAAATGATTTCGATTTACTAAAACTGATTATGGTATGCTGAAATGGTGATTTTAGGATGTTGAAATGAAACCTGGTTTACTAAAATAGTATTTTCAGTTTACTGAAATGTTATCTAGTTTATTAAGATAACATATAAAGGTAAAACTTAGAAGTATAAGTTATGACATGATTAAAAGATTATCGAAGTATAATCGTAGCACTAAGACTTTAATGTAATGTCTAATGTTACACCTCCAAATCCAGGTACTTCGTTTCCATAAGATTTGGTATTCATTTTTTAAATATAACATACATCTACCCAATAATAAAGATTTGCAAAGTAATTACAACCTCCATCAATACTTAAATAAGAATCTTCCTTGAAAAAGGATTACAACTTGTCCAAAATAAAATCCCAGGGTTATCTAAACCTTAACATCAATCAAAATAAATGCGGAAATAAAACATCATCAACTAAAATCTTATTACAAATAAAATTGAAGACAACAAGTCCTCACTTGCTCATCTTTCCTTTTCCTTTATTTGCTGACGGTACGTCAACATTCTCGGCCTTAACTTGCAAAGGGTTATAAAATATGCAAGAATGAGCAAACAAAAGCTCACTTGAAATACAACAGTGATATGACATAACCGAACAACTTCAAAAAGGGTTTGAATAACTTTACTTTCATCAAGAATAAAGAATTGAATAATAATTCTTTCATCAATTCTAAAGTTAGAATATAGAGTTTATCTGAGGGTCATACGACCTTGAACTATATCCTAGGTTATAAATATTTCTATTTAAAACCTTTAACAATAATTTAGATTATGGACCTTTAACTTGTACTTAGGGGGATCAACCCTTCGTACCATATATTGTGCACAACCATCTTAACGCTTTTGCATAAATGTCCCCTACTAAATAGTGTTGTTCATTCTTAGTATTTGAATACAAGTCTGCATTAAAGAAAGTTTGGTTTGGATAGATAAAGGAACTTTGGAGTTTCAACTATCATCAACTAAGGAGTAGTTGAATCGACTCACAATGCTTTAACAGTTCGATAATATAAGAATTATGAATCAAATGTAAGATACAACAATAGATTTCATGATAACTAAGCATGCTTTGGAAATAACTTAAAGCATTCGATAGATCACGTAGATCTTTCTTGAACAACTAAGTCAAGATCACATTACTTAAATATTACTTCAATACTTATGTTTTACGAATATTTGAACACAGTACAACTTGTACAATACATAACAAGTTAAGAAACGGAAATGAACATTCATGATATATTGAGCAAGGGTTAGAGAACTTGCACAATGAAAAGATACAATGATAAAGCTTGCATTTCGTACAAAAATGGTTTAGAAAGCTTGCACAAAATAAATAACAAGTTTAGAAATAGAAACTTGCTTAACGTAAATGAATAAGGATTAGAGAACTTGCCTCAAGCGCAAGCTACACTTTAATAATTACAATCACTTCCATAATTATCCTACACATTATATTACGTTTAAAACATCTATTAGTACCCAACTATAACGTTTAAACCATTGAACTTCTTACTCAAGTCCAACCTATCAACATGGTTACGACGTACGTCGATACTAATACACATACGTGAGGCTAAACTCACAATCAAGCACCTTATACACGCATAGCACTTTTACTATCATATTACATCGTACGGTAATAATATCCAAGCACACATATATTATAACAACAAAAGACTTCAATCTATCTTAAACACATCAAAAGTATGTTATCTCAATACCTATTACACTTAACAAGTCATAAAATAAGTTAGCTAAACAAACGCAGAATAAAAACTCAACAAAGCAAAACAACATTTCCCAGACAGCAAGGTGCCCCGCTGGGGCAGGTCCTACAAGGGTTAAAGCCCCGTTGGGGCGGGGCCCACTTCTGGTGGGAATCCCCAGTTCGCGAACGGCAGAGAAATAAGCCAATTTGGCTTATTTCTTCACACTGAATCCGATTTCTCTCAACATGATGAAAATGAAACTTGATAACAACAAAATTTTGGACTCTTTAACATGATTATAACATATAAAATCCTTACAACACATAATCAAACCAAGTTTTCATGATTTTTGAAGAAAACTACAATATCAAGCGTTCTTGACAAAAATTGCTATTACGAATTCGTTTTTCAATCAATCCATGTAATTCTAATTGTAATAACTCTAATTTTTAACATATTAACATAACCCATGATCAATTTAACCAATAATCAATAATCAAACCCCAATTTAAAAGTTTCAAAGGCCATTTTTCAAAAATTAGTTTACAGTAAATCATTATGAACATAATTCTTCTTGTTCATCGAGTTTACATGGGTTGAATTGTTGAAACAACTATATAACTCATATAATATCATGCTATAACACATATGACACATAAATTAATGCTCACATAAATTTTGTGAAAATAATTTTTACAGAGAGTTCTAAACTACGAAAATATTCAAGAACATAATTAAAACTTATGGAGTTCTAGGATTATACCCTTTTTCTAGCTTGGATTATGAGAAGAGTTGAAGATGATGATGGTGTATTATTTTTCTCTTGCTTTCTCAAAGCTTCTCTTCTTCTTCTGTCTTCTTCTTTTTTGAGAATTCTCTCTAACTCTCTGTTTTCTTTCTTTCTTGTTTTCTAAAACTAACGTATCTTTAGTATAACATATATATCTGATATACATATATTATACATATAACTATATAAAACATATAACTCCTATATATTAATTATATACACTAATTGCCATTTAATATATAGGTTACAAGAATTTGAAAAGTCTAAGGCCATGTTTGGTAAAACAAAATTATTTTAAAAGTAAATTCTTTTATTAACTAAGGTCATGTTTGGTAAAATAAGTTTAAAACAAAAGTAAGGGCCTTGTTTAATAGAATCAATTAAAACTCCTTTTCAATTCTTTTAATAAATCTTTAATCCATAGATTAAATGCTACACTTATTTAATTAAATTGCAACCTTCTAATTTAATTAAATATAAACTAACATTCATTAATCAATTAAAAATGCGCATAATACTCAATTGTCACACTTACAATTCTCTTAATAATCATAATTCATGCAACAATTAGTAAATCACTATAAACACTTAGCACATAATATTAAATCTAATTTAATTATTCTCAATTAAATTAGAATTATGTTACACCATTACTTGCATATCACTTTAATTAATTCTATTGCACTTGATTAAATTAATCCACAACAAATCACACAATTGATAAATTACATAATTTATTTATTTAGTTCAATAAATAAATTCAATAAAATATTTATTTAATCCAATAAATATTTACAATTAATATATAAAATTCTCATTCGTTATAATTTTCCCTCCTTAAAAGGATTCTGTCCCCAGAATCACAACATAAAAAAAATCTCATCTGTTACATTCTTCCCCCCTTAAAAGGATTATGTCCCCAGAATCGATATGTAAGGGGTTACACAACAATTAAGCAAATAATTGAGGAATACGATTTATTCATTACATCTTCGAGTTCCCACGTGGCTTATTCAGCACTGTGGTTCCTCCAAATTATCTTAACAGAAGGTATCACTTTATTCTTAAGTACTTGTTCCTTCCTATCAATTATTTGAACAGGAACCTCTTCATAAGTTAAGTCTTTATCAAATTATAAAGGCTCGTATTCTGTTATATGTTTATAGTCGTGTTTGTAAGGTCGTAACACTGAAAATGTGAAAGACGTTGTGTATATTCTCTAGCTCCGGAGGTAACACCACCTCGTAAGCTACTTCACCCACTTTTCGCAGTACCTCGAACGGTCCAATAAATCGGGGACTCAGCTTCCCCTTCTTGCCAAATCTAATCTTCCCCTTACAGGGAGATACCTTCAGGAAAACGAAGCTTCCTGGTAAAAATTCTCGATTCTATTGATGTTGATCGATATATTTCTTTTGTCTGTCTTGAGCAGCAACCAATCTTATTCTGATCAGCTTCACAATTTTAGCAATTTATTGCACCAATTATGGTCCCAACATCTGACGTTCACCGACTTCATCCCAGCACAAGGGAGTTCTGCATTTCCTGCCGTATAATACTTCGTAAGGAGGCATGCCGATACTCGCGTGGTAACTATTATTGTAGGCAGACTCCACTAACGGTAGATGATCATCCCAGCTTCCCTTGAAGTCCATCACTTAAGCTCTCAGCATATCCTCTAGCGTCTTAATCATTCTCTTGCTCTGGCCATCGGTCTAAGGATGGTATGCTGTACTCATTCGCAATTGTGTTCCCAGACACTCTTGCAAATGTTTCCAAAAATTCGACGTAAAATGCGAATCTCTATCTGACACAATCGACACTGGAACACCGTGTCGAGAAATAATTTCATTAACGTACAGCTTTACCAATTGTTCTAAGTTGTACTTAATCCTAATTGGTAGAAAGTGGGCTGACTTTGTCAGTCGATCCACTATCACCCATATTGCATCAAATCCCTTCTGAGTCGCTGACAGACCAACCACGAAATCCATCGTGATGTGCTCCCACTTCCATTCTGGAATTTCTAACTGTTGTAACAATCCGCTAGGTCTCTGGTGTTTTGCCTTGACTTTCTGGCAAGTTAGATATTTCACAACACATTCAGCAACGTCCCTCTTCATATTCGGGCACCAGAAATGATGCCTAAGATCCTGGTACATCTTCGTACTCCCAGGGTGAATCGAATATTTTGAACTGTGAGCTTCGCTCAAAATCTCCTCCTTAAATTCTGGTACTAGCGGTACCCAAATTCTCCCCTCAAATCGTAACAATCCCTCGTTATCGATCTTGAACTTGAACTCTTCGCCATCGGTTATCCTTTTCCGGATCTTTTTGCACTCTTCGTCGTGAAGTTGTGCTTCTTTCACTTTGTCTACCAGAGTAAGAACCAGTAGTTACTTGAAACAACTTCTCACCCGATTCCTTCAAAAACTTCACTTCCAGTTCCAATCTAGCCATCTGTTCTATCAACTGATCCTGATCAGTTAACATGTTCAGCTTCTCCCGACCTTTTCTGGTCAAAGCGTCGGCGACGACGTTAGCTTTACCCTGGATGGTAAAGTATCTCGCAGTCGTAGTCCTTGATCAGTTCCAACCATCTCCTTTGGCGTATGTTCAAATCCTTCTAGGTAAAGATATACTTCAGACTCTTATGATCTGTGTATATCTCACACTTTTCTCCATATAAGTAGTGTCTCCATATCTTTAGGGCAAACACTACTGTCGCCAGTTCTAGGTCATGAGTCGGATACCCCTTCTCGTAATCCTTCAGCTGACGTGACGCATAGGCAATGACCTTGCCGCTCTACATCAGCACGTAGCCTAAACCCTTATGTGAGGCATCACTATATACCATGAAAGTTCTCGTATTATCCGATAAGGACAACACCAGAGCAGTACTCAACCTCTTCTTTAGTTCCTGGAAACTTTCCTCACACTTTTCCGTCCAAAAAAACTTAACTGTCTTACGAGTCAAATTCGTTAATGGAGTTGCGATCTTGGAAAAGTCTTGGATAAATCTCAGGTAATAAACTGCCAATCCCAAGAAACTCCTCACTTCAAACGGCATTTTTGGCTGATCCCAATTCATTACCGCTTTAACCTTCGACGGATCTACCAAAATACTAACCTTATCGATCACGTGGCCAAGAAATTGCACACGTTCCAACCAAAATTCATACTTCAAGAATTTCGCATAAAGCTTCTCTTGTCTCAGTGATTCTAAGGTCAGCCTTAAATGTTTAGCGTGTTCCTCCTCGGTCTTGGAATAAACCAGGATGTCATCTATGAACACCACTATGAACTTATCTAGGAATGGCTTAAACACCTTGTTCATTAGGCCCATAAATGTAGCTGGGGCATTCGTTAGACCAAATGACATCACCAAGAACTCGTAATGACCATACCGAGTCCTAAAGGCCGTTTTCAGTATATCTTCCTTTCTCACCTTCAATTGATGATACCCGCTTCTCAAATCGATTTTCGAGAAGTATTTAGCACCCTTCAGTTGATCGAACAAGTCATCGATCTTAGGAAAAGGATACCTATTCTTTATCTTAACTTTGTTCAATTCTATATAGTTAATGCAAAGACGCATCGATCCATCATTCTTTTTCACGAATAAAACTGGCCCTCCCCATGGCGAAACACTCGGCTGAATATACTTCTTGTCCAACAATTCTTGAAGTTGAACCATCAGTTCCTTCATCTCGACTGGAGCCATTTGGTATGGAGACTTCGAAATTGGAGCAGTCCCCGGCGCTAAATTGATCACAAACTCTATCTCCCTATCTGGTGGAAGTCCTGGTAAATCGTCCGAAAATACGTCCACAAACTCCCTAACCACTAGAATCTCTTCTATCTTCAGGCTCTCCTTACGCGTATATACTATGTAGGCTAGATTTCCTACACATCCTTGCGTCAAAAGTTTCTTGGCTTACATAACCGTCAGACAACTCTCTTGTCTAGGTGATTTACTACCATAGAACACTACTTTTGACAGAGTCATAAGGTTTACCAACTTCTTCTGACAGTCAATTACCGCCCCATGGTTAAACAACCAGTCCATCCCCAATATGACGTCGAATTCCCCAAGTTTTATCGGAATTAAATCTACCCTTAGCTCCTGACCCTTAATGTCCAATCTACAGTTCTTGTATACAAACCTAACAGGAATGACTTCCCTATTCGCATTTTCTATGTTCAAGGGGAAAGCTAACTCCTCTATTGGTAAGTCTAGGGTTTTAGCAAAATCATCAGATATGAATGAACAAGTAGCACCCGAATCAAATAATACATATGCATTTATACTATTGATCGGAATAATATCTGCCACCACATCTTTTGACTGCACAACATCCTACACCGTTATATTAAACGTGCGGGCAGTGGGTCGAACGACTTGCAGTGGCGACTGTCCAACGACAGTCAAGTGTTACCGCTGCCATTTCCTCCATTCCCTGTTGACCCTGCCACTAGGCTTCTTAGGGCAGCTACGAGCCATGTGATCCTTGGATCCACACGTATAACAAGCTCCCTTCTTCGGGTTTGGGCAATTCGGCGCGATGTGGCCTTCCTGACCATAGTTGTAGCACACCTGTTTCCCTTTTATGCACACTCCAGTGTAAGTCTTCCCACATATAGCACATGCTTCGAGCTTCCTCTTCTGTTGGCCTCCCTGCTGACTCCCAGCAGAGTTATTGTCATTCCACTTCCTTTTCTGATAGATAGCCCTGCTACCACCAGCCTTGTTTTTCGTCTCAATCTTCTTCTTTTTGTCCTAGTTGAATTTAGTCATGGCGTCGCTCCCTCCTTCAGCTAGAATGGCCTTTTCCAACACAGCTGCAAATGTGTTCAGCTAGAACATAGAGACCTTATTGTAGAGCCAGGGTTTCAGTACCCGCTCAAACCTTCTCGCCTTCCTAGCGTCCGTGCTGACCTGGTATGTAGCGAACCTGGCCAACTCGTTGAATTTCGTGGCGTATTCAGACACCGTCATCCCTCCTTATTTCAGCTCTAGAAACTGGACCTCCATCTGGTCCTGTGAGCTAACTGGGAAGTACATTTCAAAGAACATCTCTTTAAAACATTCCCACGGTATCACTCCTTCTCCCTCTCCGGTCCTATTAGCTTACCACCAGAAACTAGCATCCGACTTCAACATGAAAGTCACAAATGCTGTTTTCTAGTCTTCACTGACTCTAACTACGTCGAAGACCTTCTCCATCTTCATCATCCACGTCTGAGCATATATAGGGTTTGTCGATCCCTTGAATTCAGGCGGTCCTACTGCCTTGAATTCCTTAAATGTAGTACCCTGCACTTGCGGCTGATTTGCAAGTGCCCCCGTCAGTAGGCTCACTAACTGTTGAACCGAGTTGAGGTTTGTTCCATCATTATTGTTGTTGTTATTATTATTGTTCGTCGAACCCTCGGGGTTTTGACGTGTAGGTGTTCTTCTAGGAGGCATTTTCTGTTAAGAAAAATTATTATTAGCTCCTTTATTCAATTCTTAAGTATTCAAGTTCATACTTAAATAATTAAATAACTCAGTTCATATTGAACACATAGCACATCCATAAACTTCTTTTATTCATTACTCGTAGTTTTAAAAATATAGAATAGATAGCATCTCTGTTATTTACATCATCTTTCCTGAACTGGAACAAGTTACAGGACTACATCATCACTTTATCCCATTATTATCTCAAATTATGGGATTTACATTTATTTATTACAAAAAGAAACAAATAATTTAAAAGCTCTAATGTCTAGGCATATTAAGACGTCGCACAACCTCTCTACGTTGTTCCTCCATCACCCGAAACGCTATCCTTCGGTCCACCACATACCATGGTAAACCTTGGAACTGAGCTGGGTAATAGAAGATACGGTCCTAGGCCCTATCTATGGCCGTATGGAATGCCTATTTTGTTTCCCTTAGCTTGGCCCTCTTGGCTTCAGCCTCGTCTTTAGCTCGATCGGCTCGTTGAGTAGCCCTCAAGCTTGTTTCCTCAGCTCTGGCACGTTTTGTTGACTCTTCCTGGATGTCTTATTTTAGCTTTTCTAGCTCGGCTCGGGCCTCGTCTCGATCATTCTCTACGTGGATTAGCTTCCACTGCACTTCTCCTAGCTCACTAGTTAAAGAAACTTTGCAGTTTCAACTATCATCAACTAAGGAGTAGTTGAATCGACTCACAATGCTTTAACAGTTCGATAATATAAGAATTATGAATCAAATGTAAGATACAACAATAGATTTTATGATAACTAGGCATGCTTTGGAAATAACTTAAAGCATTCGATAGATCACGTAGATCTTACTTGAACAACTAAGTCAAGATCATATTATTTAAATAATACTTCAATACTTATGTTTTACGAATATTTGAATATAGTATAACTTGTACAATACATAACAAGTTAAGAAACGAAAATGAACTTTCATGATATATTGAGCAATGGTTAGAGAACTTGCACAATGAAAAGATACAATGATAAAGCTTGCATAGCGTACAAGAATGGTTTAGAAAGCTTGCACAAAATAAATAACAAGTTTAGAAATAGAAACTTGCTTAACATAAAAGAATAAGGATTAGAGAACTTGCCTCAAGTGCAAGCTACACTTTAATAATTATAATCACTTCCACAATTACCCTACACATTACATTATGTTTAAAATGTCTATTAGTACCCAACTACAACGTTTAAAACGTTGAACTTCTTACTCAAGTCCAACCTAGCAACATGGTTACGACATACGTCAATACTAATACACATAAAGATGCTAAACTCACAATCAAGCACCTCATACACGTATAGCACTTTTACTATCATATTGCACCTTACGGTAATAATATTTAAGCACACATATAATATAACAACATAAGACTTCAATCTATCTTAAACACATCAAAAGTATGTTATCTCATTACCTATTACACTTAACAAGTCATAAAAATAAGTTAGCTAAACAAACGCAGCATGAAAACCCAACAAAGCAAAACAACATTTCCCGGACAGCAAGGTGCCCCGCTGGGGTTGGTCCTGCAAGCACTACAAGAAAAAAGCCTATCTGCAATCGCAGATGATCATCAGCGAGCGCATGCGGTCGCTGATAGGCGTCGCATAAAATTTGGTCTCTAGAATGCACATCAGAGACCACTATTAGCGATCGAACTATCTGCAACCGAGATTAGCGACCGATATTGTCATTTTGGTCGCTAAGATGAGTCAGCATGGTTCACGGCCACAGGCTGACGTGTGCCACGTGTTAGCGACTGCAATCAGCAACAGCACGCTATTGCTAAAATCCCCATATGATTAGCAGTCGCTAATACGTGGCACACGTCAGCCTGGAACCCAGATTTTTCCTGTTTTGCATAATTCCCAAAAAACTGTACCTGTTTTGTACAGGTACAGTTTATATACCTATTTTGTACCTGCTTTATCCCAACACATATAAACATGCACAACAATATAACATCCATCGTCCATTTACCGACACATACACCAAACTAGTATATAAACTATATAAACCTTTAAAAACCGATATAAATTGAATAAATATAAACAAATCTAATCTTTAAGCAACATACAGACATCCAAAGAATGAATATAAAAGTACAAGATTCTCAAATAACTACAAAACAACACTAAATCAGTCGTCAAGCATCATTGTCCAAATTAGTTTCTCCTTGATCTTGATCACCCTGTAATTAACAAAATAATAAAATAAATTACATATAATATAGTATATATGTTGATACTAGTGTTACGACAATATACAGTTGTTTTTAAACACAACAATATATATATATATATATATATATAAGTCACTACTTTGATTGTAATAAATAAGATTGATTACCTCGTCGCCATCCCCATGCTGTGATGCTACTGCTGCCGCCACTGCATCAGCTAAGTCATCATCACTCAGAGCCGCCAAATGCCAGCCCAGTATCTTTAGAAGATCACGATCTCGACATATAGCTCTCACACTAGTCAGCAGGAGTATGAATAGTTGGATGACTCGATGACTGTGAAGACTGGGTAGCAGAGCTGCTTGAGCCACTGAAGGATGGGCGTCGTCGTTGTCCTTGACCTTTGACGTAGTTCTTCTTCACAATAGACACCCTCTCCCACAATTCTTGATCAATTGGCGGACGTGGGGTGCCTTCAGGATAGCGCTCATTCAATAAACGCTTATAAGTATCCTGTCATCATGTTAACAATTAAATAGTTAAAAATAAATTAGTAAAATTCTAAAGAATGACGTAAAACATGATAAACAAGATCAAGTTGTTAAAACTTATTACCGCTATCTGGACAGCATCAGGAAGACCATCACGGGTGGCCACGTACACATCCAGCCAATGGATAGGTTGACCTTGAGACTGAGACTCCTATACAAAATATATTCCAATATTACTAAGTAAACATGTGATATTCTACAATTCATAATTGTAAACATATTAAAACTATTCATACGTACCCTGATAGTGATATGCTGCAACTGTGAAATACTGCCGCCTCTGTAGGTTCCTTTAGCCTTTTCGTCATCAGGTACACCCGAGGATCTGTTAGTGGCGGCAGTCTTGCGTCTTTTGACCCAGGTCTCATCTCTCCATTGGGCACACATCTCAGCCCATATGGACTAGGTGCACCACCAGGGGCTATGCTCGTGCATGTAATCCTCTACCTGGCCTGGATGGTCGATCGATGCATTGTGAAGGGCTTTTTGTCGTTCTTTGTTCAAATTATCTTTGGTGCGGGAGGCGCACTTCTGCCAGAATAGTGTCTGTATCACTGAAGCCTGCACGTCCTCCCATCTATACCTTTTCTACAAATAAAACAACAATAATAATATTAAAACGGTACTTTTAACATATAATCCAACACTACTAAACAATTATCCTTAGAATATTATATTATCTGTCATAATTAAAAAAAATACCTGAAATTCAGCCCAAACTGCATCCTTGTGGGCGATAGGTGTGGTCGCCCACGTAATCACAGGTGTGGGCCAATTCTATAAGCACAGCTGTGATATGCACTTGACGATCTTATTATCTGAAAAATCACTATAATATACAACAATTTACATCAAAGATAAGTAGATATATTAAAGCAATTTACATTAGTTATATATCTTGTATAAATGGAATCTAAAATGCTTATATATAAATGATGCGAGACGAACGTGCTATTCAGAGGAGGACGAATCTGAATAAGAATCTGATCATCCGGATTAGTAGGGGCCTTGGGCACATGATTAGGCCCCCTACCCAAGCCGCGCTTTTTCTGCGCTGCTTCAGAAGCCATCTATATATTACAAATTTCAAGATGTTAGTATGAGTTATATTTGATTACATGTATATATGAATATAAATTGACAATAATGACAGGAAATTGCATTTAAATAGTTAAGTACATAAACATGTCAGTGATATAAAGATGTTAGTATGAATTATATTTGATTACATGTATATATGAATATAAAATGACAATAATGACAGAAAATTGCATTTAAATAGTTAAGTACATAAACATGTCAGTGATATAAAGATGTTAGTATGAGTTATATTTGATTACATGTATATATATGAATATAAAATGACAATAATAACAGAAAATGCTAAACATGTAATGCTAAACATACATTTCATTTGTTCAAGTGTCAATGTCTGATTCAGAATCATCTTGTATACGTATTGCAGATTCATAACCATCATCTGCTTCAGATTCAGTGTCAGATTCAGTTAGTAACTCTTCCTCCTCAGTATCAATGTCGTCTAACAAAAGTATTGACTCAGGATCTAATTCATGTGGTTCATCTCCACCATCTAACTGGATTACTTCATTGTCGTCCTCCACATTTATTATAGTTTGAGCATGAAGCATCTGCTCTTGGTAAATCTCCCCATCAACTACTTCTACACGACTGCGCGCAGGGAGTATGAATTACAACTTGCCAATCTGTAGGCGGTCTATCCCTTTTCCTAACAGTACTAGGAGTGTAGTATACTTGTACAATTTGAATTGGTAAAACAAACGGTTCGTTGCAGTACGCAGACCTATGGAGGTCAATATCGACGATTCCATGTCTGTCAACACGTATCCCTTTTTTTGAATCAAACCAATGACACTTGAACAAGTTAATATGACCCCCGTACGTGCCTTTGTACGACAACTCTACGATTTCCTCCAACTCCCCATAAAAGGCACGACCAAGCTCATTGTAACAATCTCCTTGGACACACACTCCAGCGTTTGTTGTTCTTTTACCGCACCCATATGCCTTTGTATGAAATTCACAACCATTTATTTTGTAACCATTGCGGCTAACTTGGTCCCTGTCTGGTCCCATAGCTAGGACTTGTACATTAGCCGGAATCGTTGATCCCTCAGTCAAAGCCTACAACAACTCCATCTTACTAAATGAAGTCATCGTTAATATGTAGTATATATATATATATATATATATATATATGTCGTGCTTAAGAAATTGAACTTACTTTGTCCTTTAGCCAAAGTGCAAATTTTTTATCACGATTGATTTGAATATCATTATCAGTTATGCCAAGATGCTTCACTTTTAACTCGTCATCGTACAATCTATACAATGTTATAAACATTAATATATTGGAATGTATATTACATGTTATTGAAAGTTAAGGGATAAATTTTCAAGTTTACGTGTGTACCTCACAAATTCGTCAATCTCCTCGCAATTGAGAAGAATGTAAGTATGTGCAGCATGTAATTCTTGCTCAGAGAGGAATATGCACTTTCCTTTTCCATAAGCGCGGCCCGATAGACCAAATATAGAAAGCCGACCATTTAGTTCAACATTTCCCCCATCATCATGTCTCGAGACTCGATTGGCCTTTGTCAAGACTTCGTCCGAAAAAATAGTCTAAGACAAACGTAGTTATCTCATCGAAACTGTATGCCTCACATATCGACCCCTTGACATAAGCTCTATTCTTAACCATCCTCTTAAGGTTTCCCATCACCCTCTCGAAAAGGTACATCCATCTATATTGAACTGGACCCCCAACACGAGCTTTATAGGGAAAATGGATTTGCAAATGCTCCATGGAGTCAAAAAAACCAGGCGGGAATATTTTTTCCAGTTTACACGTGATCTCTATGATGTTCTTCTCAAGTACAGACATGTCCTTCTCATTTAATGTTTTTGAACATAAGTCTTTGAAGAAACGACTAAGATCCGTCAAAGCATCCCATATTGGTTTATCAAGCAGATTCCGAAATGCTATAGGCATGAGTCTCTCCATGAACACATGACAGTCATGACTCTTCATCCCTTGCAATTTTCCACCCGTAACACACCTTGCAATGTTTGACGCATATCCATCTGGTAGTTTCAGAGACTTAACCCATGTGCACACATCTTCAACTTGCTTTTTGGACAATGTGTACCTTGCATGCGGTTTGACAATCTTACCATTAGGAGATTCATAAAGTTCTAATTCAGGATGTTTACAAATATCTTTCATGTCCAAACGTGCCTTATCATTATCTTTTGTCTTCCCCGTAACATTTATCACGGTGTTAAACACATTGTCGAACACATTCTTCTCAATATGCATCACTATCTAGATTATGATGAATCAAATTTGTAGACCAATAAGGCAATTCCCAAAAGATGCTTCTCCGAACCCAGTTATGAGACTCGCAAAACCCATTGATTATGTTTGTGCCATCAATCTTACCAAATGGGATGACCGGCAATCTCATCACACGGTCACGCATCTCCGTCCCCGACAATTGCGGTGCAGGCATATCATTCTCTACTTTCCCTTTCCTGAAGTGTTCTCTATTTCTTCAAAACGGGTGGTCTACCGGCAAGAAACGACGATGACAGTCAAACCAGCAAGGCTTTCGACCTTTTGATAGATTGAAAGACTTTGTATGCTCCATACAATACGGACAAGCTAACTTCCCGTGTGTACTCCATCCAGCTAACATACCATAGGCATGGAAATCACTTATAGTCCACATAACCGCTGCCCTAAGGTTAAAATTTGTTTTCGTTTCAACATCCCAAGTCTGTACTCCATCCTCCCACAATACCTTCAACTCGTCTATAAGAGGTCTCAAGTAAACATCTAAGTTCTTTCCAGGAATCTTAGGACCAGGAACCACGAGTGAAAGAAACAAGTATGGTTGTTTCATACACATCCATGGAGGCAAGTTGTACGGAGTAACAATCACAGGACAACATGAGTACGGAACAGCTAAGTGGCCGAACGGGTTGAATCCATCAGTGGACAAACAAAGCCTCACATTTCTACGTTCCAATGCAAACCCAAGATGTGCTAAGTTAAAATCCTTCCAAGCCTGCCCATCTGCGGGATGGTTAAGTTCTCCATCTTTAGCTGAAGATTTCGCATGCCAAGTCATATGTTCAGCTGTTCTTGAAGACATGTACAACCTTTTTAACCAATGCGTAATTGGAAAATACCTTAAAATCTTAAAAGGTATACTTGTCTTTTTTGTAGTCACACCCTCTTTATTAGGCTTGAACCGATCATGACTGCAAAACGTGCACCTTGTCTTTTGTTCATTTTCCTTATAAAACAACATGCAATCGTTCGAACATGCATCGATCTTTTGGTATCTAAGACCTAACTTCTTCACCATTTTCTTACAGTAGTAGTAGTTATCGAGTAATTTTTCATCGTCAGGCAACATACTCTTAATGGCCTTCAATAGCGACTCAAAACACTCATGGCTCATGTTGTGATCAGCCTTGATGTTAAGTAATGTCGCCACTGCAGACAATGTAGTGTGCTTGGTGCAACCATGCCACAACGGCTCGCTACCCTCATCTAATAACTTAAAGAACGCTTTGGCATAAGAATTCATAGGTTGCTATCTGCCTTGTTCCCAATCAAAATCCGGCCCTGCAATATCATGAACCATGGAATTCATACAATGGGTACTGCTGCCCAGAGTGTGTACTTGTGCATAGCCACTATCTCTTCTCTGCCCATGTGCCCACCAACATTCTTCATAATTTCTCATGAACCCAGAAACAAGTAAATAATAGTTTACTATGTCTCTGTCCATATAATTTTGATTTTTACACTTCAAACAAGGGCATCTTATCTTGTTCTGACCATTCACACATTCCGGGTGACTATGCATAATCCAGAAACACTTGACAACCAGTTCTAAATTCAGTTGTAGCACCTATCTGGGAACTTGACTTTCGTTTTCTCATCCAACTACTGGTCTGAATAAAGGTCCATAATACCACGGTACCTATTGCAAACAAGAATTATTGTATCCCCTTGTTAGATATTTACAATTCAGCCCAATGTCATTTATGATGCATATAAATACATATAGATGTATCTTTATGTAAGCATATGACTTGAGCATACTTGTAAGCATATGAATTGAGCATACTTGTAAGCATATGACTTGAGCATACATGTAAGCATATGATTAACATTTAAGCATAATTGTAAACATATAACTTGAGCATATACACGTATATGATTAACATTTCAATATACATGTAAGCTATTATTGTTTGAGGGTGTTCAAACAACAACACAACTCCAACCATACATGTTCAAACCATACTTCTCCCATCTTCAAGCTTCAAAGGAAACTAGTTGATTGGCGACGCATTGAATTCTCTTGTCTGAATACTTTCGTCCTGGCTGGATTTATGATATAGCTGTAGAATCCTAACTTGATTATTCATAGTTCTTCTATAAGATCATAGATTATTCTTGTTGACATAACCTAGGCCCCTTGAACCTATAACATCTTCCCATTATAACAGTCCAACTAGATCAATTTCATTCTTGTTCTTTTTGTTTAGTGTTTAATTAATTTTGCTTCCTAGATAACCCTTTATATTTGATACTAATAGTCTATGCTTTATATGTGAAGAAGAGGAGCTTACATAGAGAAGACTCGGCAAGGCAATTCATCCACGATGCTCTATTCTTTTGGATGTCAGTCATTTTCTTATTCTTTTTTGAAGCAAGTTTGTAGTAGGTTATATTAAGATTGTGTTTTGTACCTGAAAGTATTAGGCACTATTTTCTAGCTGTTCTGTTATGCAAGATGTCCCATGAACTAATTGTTGGTATATTTTGGACAAACTTTGTGGTTGATGGATTCTGAACCAGCAGTTAATAGATTCAGTCTAATAGATGGGGTTCAAACACAACACCATATGATAATTGACAAAGTGCGAAACTTGCTTGTTTGATAACTATTCCCTATTTTATTTGGAATTTTTAGAATTTGGATTAAGTGGGGTTCAAACACAACACCATATTATATTAGTTTAATATAATATTTTACTATATTATATTATAATAATATATTTTATATTATTTAAGTTTAATATTCTATTTATACGATATTATAATTTAATTTAATTATATATTTAATCATATTTAATATATATTATATGTCAAATATTAAATGTTACTAAATTTAGTATGAGAGAGACTAAGTAATGCATGTGTCAAATATTATATCATGTTATTTTATTTTAATTTTTATTTATTTATTAGTCGAAAACTAAGTAAATGGTAACTTAGTAATGTTACAAAGAATATATATATAGTATACATTACCCAAATTAAACTTAATTATCCAAATTAAACTTAATTACCCAAATTAAATCTAATTATCTAAATTAAACCTAATTAAGGGTTCTTAAACATAGAGTATACATACACCAAATTAATCAAATTTATGTATATATATATACATATTCATAGCAACAAATCAATATAATAATATATATATATATATATATATATTCATAGCAACATATCAATGCATATATGTATACATTACCCAAATTAATCATTCATTGTATAATAAAATCATTCATAGTATAACTAATATATACCTAAGTGTCGGCGGCGGTAGCAGCGGGCGGTGGCGGTGAGGCGGTAGCAATGGGCTGCAGAAACCCTTCTTCCTCTTCTCCCTATTCTTCTCCCCCTTCTCCCTCTTCTCGCCTTCTCTGTCTCCCTCTTTTTCTTTCTGTTTCTCGTCTGTTGTCCAGGCCTGTTGCTGAGAACACTTAAAAGAATCAGCGACCGCTTTCAGCGACCGCATGCTGTCAGCTAGTTTTTAATGACGTGGATATACCAGCGACCGCATGCCGTCGCTGTAACTCCGTGGTTGCTGAAGAAAAACCCGCGAGCAATTCACGCCAATTTTTAGGCAGCAAAAACACACCTGAGACCGAAAAGCGACCACATGCGGTCGCAGATATAAACTAGCGACCAGATTTTAGGATGGTCGCCAAAGGCGGTCGCTGATTCCACTACTAGCGACTGGATTTTGCGATTGCTGATACCTTTGGTCGCTGATAGCCTCTTTTCTTGTAGTGAAGGGTTAAATCCCTGCTGGGGCAGGGCCCACTTCTGGTGGGAATCCCCAATTCGCGAACGACAGAGAAATAAGCCAATTTGGCTTATTTCTTCACACTAAATCCGATTTTTCTCAACATGATGAACATGAAACTTGATAACAACAAAATTTTGGACTCTTTAACATGATTATAACATATAAAATCCTTATAACACATAATCAAAACCAAGTTTTCATGATTTTTGAATAAAACTACAATATCAAGCGTTCTTGACAAAAATTGCTATTACGAATTCGTTTTTCAATCAATCCATGTAATTCCAATTGTAATAACTCTAATTTTTAACATATTAACATAACCCATGATCAATTTAACCAATAATCAATAATCAAACCCCAATTTGATAGTTTCAAAGGAAATTTTTCAAAAATTAGTTTACAGTAAATCATTATGAACATAATTCTTCTTGTTCATCGAGTTTACATGGGTTGAATTGTTGAAACAACTATATAACTCATATAATATCATGCTATAACACATATGACACATAAATTCATGCTCACATCAATTTTATGAAAATAATTTTTACAGAGAGTTCTAAACTATGAAAATATTGAAGAACGTAATTAAAACATATGGAGTTCTAGGAATATACCCTTTTTCTAGCTTGGATTATGAGAAGAGTTGAAGATGATGATGGTGTATTATTCTTCTTTTGCTTTCTCAAAGCTTCTCTTCTTCTTCTCGCTTCTTCTTCTCTGAGAATTCTCTCTAACTCTCTCTGTTTTCTTTCTTTCTTGTTTTCTAAAACTAACATATCTTTTGTATAACATATATATCTGATATACATATATTATACATATAACTATATAAAACATATAACTCCTATATATTAATTATATACACTAACTGCCATTTAATATATAGGTTACAAGAATTTGAAAAGTCTAAGGCCATGTTTGGCAAAACAAAATTATTTTAAAAGCAAATTCTTTTATTAACTAAGGCCATGTTTGGTAAAACTAGTTTAAAACAAAAGTAAGGGCCTTGTTTGGTAGAATCATTTAAAACTCCTTTTCAATTATTTTAATAAATCTTTAATCCATAGATTAAATGCTACACTTATTTAATTAAATTGCAACCTTCTAATTTAATTAAATATAAACTAACATTCATTAATCAATTAAAAATGCGCATAATACTCAATTGTCACACTTGCAATTCTCTTAATAATCATAATTCGTGCAACAATTAGTAAATCATTATAAACACTTAGCACATAATATTAAATCTAATTTAATTATTCTCAATTAAATTAGAATTATGCTACACCATTACTTACATATCACTTTAATTAATTCTATTGCACTTAATTAAATTAATCCACAACAAATCACACAATTGATAAATTACATAATTTATTTATTTAGTTCAATAAATAAATTCAATAAAATATTTATTTAATCCAATAAATATTTACAATTAATATATAAAATTCTCATTCGTTACATCTAATACTCAGCTATGTGCTTGAATGTTAGACAAATTAATATAAGATGATAAGAACATATAAAAGGAGTGATTAAGTATTAATTCTAAACTAGTGCAATCGTACCCTTTAATGGTTGATGTATAGTAGCTGGGCTAAACGATTCCTTCATATGGGGAAGGTATATACGATTTAGTAACCGATCTAACTCACTGTGAAAACTAGTGTAGACGAGAAGAAAACTAATTTGTTAGTTATTTGTGGGAAACCACTCAGTATACTATATTGAATACTATTAAAGAATAGATGTGTGCTAGGTTTAGACTTGTAAATAAGTATGGTGTTAAGAAATTATCTAGTATTTGACTATGTGGTTAAATGTTAGATAGTTTACTATAATGTGAAAGTATTACGAGATAAAGTATGATATGCTAATTGAAAGATCAATCTTATAACTGATAGGTCTTTTCAATAAAGAGATAAATTAGATTGCGTAGTAGTAATCAACGGTACAGGCAAGTTTCCTAACTCAAACTTGAGTTATATTCCAAAAGCATGTTAGTGAATAGTTATTGATGATTATTCACATCCTTACTGATTATTGATTCACACCTAGTACATGTTGCATATGTTCATCAGGTATGAAAGGCTGATCACCTTCATTACCATAAGGTTTCGATAAAATTGTTCATGGTCCTTGTTGACATTAAACCTTATTGATTCAGTCATTCAATTATTGACATGTTGATTCATGCTCTTTCATAATTATTATATTGTTGAAAACTTGAAAGCTTATTCTTTTTTTCAATCATGATATATCTTCATTGAACTTAAACTTGCTGGGCAAAATTGTTGCTCACCCTTGCTATATCATGATAATAAATTTCAGATTAAGGCAAAGGTTTGAAGAAGGACAGAGACAAGAGCAAAGTACAATAATAGATTGTTATGCGAATAACTATTTAGTTATCTTATGTAAACCTTTTGTAATTTTGAAGGTATGAATTCAGTTAAGGTTAATAAACCTGGGAAATGTTATAGAATTATGTGAAATAAACAATATATGTTTATTATTCCGTATTAGATGATAGAATATGTATGATAATGAATTACTGTAACGTACCAAGTCCGAGGTTCTTGGGACCCAGATTTTGGGGCGTCACAGGTTGGTATCAGAGCTATAGGTTAGAAACCTTAGGTAGGATTACCTTAGGCTATAACTGCAGAGATGATGATAATGAATAAACTCAAATAGAGTTTAAGTGAGACGAGATGAATTCAGGGAATTCATCAGTAAAGATAATGAGAAGATAAATAAGATTCAAAGAAGAATCTTGAAGAATTATAAGATAAGAATTCGGAGTTACTTGACTCAAATAATAAAGATGAAAAGTGATAATAAATAGACCAAGTCTATAAGATGAAAAGTGAAAAATCATAATATAATATGATTAAAGGAAAATAAGATCGTAAAATAAAATGATCCTGAGATAGAAAAGAATCGTAATATAACACGATTATAAGAAGAGATCACAACGTGATCTGATGAGGTCATAAGAGGACAGATAATCAATCTATTGATTGAAGACTTTATAGCAGAATTGCTATACAAGAATAGTACTATGAAATAGTACGAGTTAAACTCAAAAGAGTTGAAAAGGATGATATACGGAATAAATGAAATTCGTATTGAACAAAGAAGAGACTAAGATTATGTGGGATTTCAGTGGAGAACTCATGTGATAGCTAAGTTATGCAAACCTTTGTATGGGCGGGGGTTTTGTGCTTGGTCTAACGACTACTTAGTTTATCACATTGATAATCATTGAAATATTGGTGTCGCGCTATTCGCTATATGTATGTTGAGAATGTGATTCTTTTCTCATGTATATAACGAATAGGTAGAGAATAAAAGAATAGGTGCGAGTTCTTAAAACTCATGCTTATGGTAAGTTTGTAACTCATAATTATATGGTATGTTTTTGAACTCCTAAACGTATGGACAGTTCTTGATTGGTTCTTGAACTACGTATTGCTAGGATAAGTTCCTAAACTCATATTATTATGGAAAGTTTCTGAACTCCTAACGTGTGGTATGTTTGATGAACAATATTGGGGTATAAAAAAGTTATGGATGAAGAATTAAGGATTTTTAATAGATAGAATTATTAAGCAATTGATCATTAGAGCAATTGAAGTTGATGATGGAAGCATAGGTATTCCAAATCTTCTAGCTGTGCTAGACTTCAAATTTTTTACATCAAGCTAAATTTGCACTGATGTGCCTTTAAAAATAAAAAATAAATTTTGTTATCAGCAACACATGGTTACAATTGTGTAGAAATGGGCTTCGTACCACTAACACATCGTTACCTGTTGCGGCATGATAACACCAAAAATAATTTCCAATGGTCTTGAGCTATTTAAAGAAGAGTCTACGCTAATTGTGACGCCCCCAAATCCGTGTAACATCGATTACAGGACATGGTGCTCACGATACAACATACATCATCATCTATCTATGTAAACTCCAACAATAATAATAATAATAATAACTATTACATGCTTATTCGAATAAAATCCCAAGTCTTTACAACCTTAAATAAACTTAAACTTAAACTTAGCGTTTATCGCTACATATCATCATATACGGAAATATAAACTTATTACGTCAACAACTCTCAACAATTCATCTTAGACTTCCCCTTGTCCTTGCCCGATCCCTCAGCCCTCAGCCTTCTCATCCTTAACTGAAAGGTTTAAGCAAGAATGAGCACAAATTGCCCAGCAAGTATATAAAGTAGTTTGAAAACATACATCAGGAGTAAAAGCATCTGTGTGGCTATATCTCAACAGTTGAAAGAATTATCAAGTGTTAAACAAGAATATCAAAGATAAGAGTTTAAGAATTCTCAATATCATACTAAGGGGTGTAAAATACCCTGAACATTACTTTGTTTCATCGAAAAAACCATCAGACGATTTAACAATCAAATAGATTGTAAACGGTCTCTGCAAGTACTCCAGGTGATCAGCCTATTGTACCCTACATTGTGCACAAGTATCAAGTTTAAATTGCATAAGCATAAATGGGACTATATGCCCGACATCTGTTTTCCCAGTTTATTCGGGTTGTTCATCTTAGTATTCATGCGAGACCGCACCAAAGTAATTTGGATTGGTAAACATTAAATAGCTTTGAAAGATTTGAATTAAACCATTTTCATCAATAATAACTAGCTGAAAACAAAGGCCAGGAAACATACTTAGAAACAGTTCTTTAAATAAATAGAACTTTAAAGCATAGTAGTTGAAGCAATAACTGAGTAATAACCAATAAAATTTGCAAGATAATTGAAGTTGTATAACTTTACGTCAAAGGAACTTGTACGTGTCAACGAATAAACACGAGCTCGGTACTACCCTTACCGCAACAAAAGAAGTAATGCTTGAATAATTTATCCATGAAAAATAGGGTAAGAAACTTGCCTGATACGTCTGCTATAATTAACGCTATCTACTAGCTCTTTACGTAACTATTCATATGTGTCACGTTAAGCAATTAGGTTCTCGAACACGACTCTGAAATATAATGGTTTCCTTTTATCTTAATTGGATTATCAACTAACATGTAATCAATTAACAATGCAATTCAATTACACAATACCATTCAATTACATAAGCATGTTGTATCTTATAAGTCCAGGGGTACCATATTCGAACCTGGAAAAAAATAAAATTTTTGACATTTTTCCTGACCCGGCCAGACCCGGATGACCCGGCCCGACCCGGACCGGCGCAGCTGCGCAGGCCCAAGCCGTATTATCGGCACAGCTGCGCTGCTCAACCAATCCAGAAGCCCTCTTTAAACGGCGCAGCTGCGCAGCGTTAAGCCGTATGAACGGCGCAGCTGCGCTGCTCTTCATGCTACAGACAGTTTTTTTTTTCATTTCGAGCAGCCTACTTCACGATTTAATTCCCATTAACGTAATGATGATAGGACTCTGATAATTGGACACAACAATCTTCATGCAGCATAGTATTTTACAAAAATATAACCTACATGAACCTGACACGTCAAGACCTTGATCCGACAGCCTAGATAAGCGTGCCAGACTGCCTTCCAGACTTACGAAATTCATAACTTGCTCATTTTAATTCTGTAGATTTTTATACCAACATGCTTGCTTACGAAATTCATAACTTGCTCATTTTAACTTCGTTTCTTATGAAATTTGGTCAGGTTATACATCATACTACATAGTATTTTATAAAATTCCTACATACTCAAATCGGGTCACAGAACCCATGAATCCAAGGCTCCGAAAAACCCAAAAAATCACAGATTCTATGTTCAACCAACTTTGACAAATTTTGTGATTTTGATTCTAGCATGCATGGGGTTGATTCCTACTGTCCAGACCACACATACTAACATATATACACATGTTACAACAATCAAACTCACTAAATTACCATGATTTTAACAAATTGACATCTAAGAATTATATTATAAAACACTTAGCATGCAAACTCGAATTCTTTGATTCTCTACGTAATTGAAACATGTTAAGTCCAGAATTTTCATTCTTAATATCTCCATATCAGTAAACAACACCAACATAGCATCATAGAAGCAAAACAAATTATTTCCCATGAATATACATGCATTTTCTTACTAGTTTTCTCAAAAACATATAAAAAGAGTTCATAGCTTACCTCTTTGATGAATTCTTCTTATAATAATCTGATTAGAGCCTCACACCTTCCTTGTTAACTGCTATGTAATCTCCAGAACTTTTAGAAGCTCTCAACTTTCATTCTCTCAATTTTATTTTGCTCTCTTGGGTGAAATTTATCAAAGTGAAGGAGTATAGAGGTGGAGAATATATATATATATATATGTTATTAGTATTGGCTTTCCTTGCCTCTTCCATTCCCATCTCATGAGTTACACGAATTTGCAACAAATATCATAATTAAAAGAAGTGAATAACTTGGGAGTTGGAGAAATGAAAGAGTTTTGGTTTTTAAGAGGAAAATAAAGTACTCCCTCCTTATTTATTTTGTAATATACGCATACTCCCTATTGTCCCAAAATGAAGGTCACGTGTGACTCACCAGCTGCTGACTTGTATATAAAAATATTATTTTAATCACTTAATAAATTATTTTAACCATTTTACCCTCCGTAGGCAAACGTTTCGATACTCGTATCGACTCCTACTAAAATCGACGTCCTGGACGTCATGGGACTATCCGTTTCGTCAAATTCATCTCCGAAATTCGTGGTTGACTTTTTTCCCTAAAAAGTCAACCGATTGACTTTGACCAGAAAGTCAATCGTGACACATTTTCGTGGTTATAGTCTATCTTGACTAACTTCGACGTTCCGGACTTAAATACACAGTCCGCGTCTCTAAATTCCGCTCCGAACTCAAACTCATACTTTACAGCCATCCCACGAAATTAATAGAATTAATTCTATACTTAACTAATTTAAATAGTTGAATTGAATTGAACCCACCATTTAAATACTCCTCATCACATATCATAAAATAACACATGATATGTATAACACATATACATCTAATAAAAGAAAACACACAAGAATTTCACATAAATTTGTTTATTGATAATTGTTAAATGACATAATAATCTCGGATTATTACACTAATTATTTTGGCTAGACAAAAATAATTTGAGATATCAAAATGTATTTTATATATCATCAATGCATCATGGAACCTAGTGCAAAGACGATAAAAATGTTGGAGTTATCAATGCAGAATTACCTAGTGTTGGATATGATCTAAGGATCTTCAGCTACTATGGTACGATATAGTATGACAAAGTCACAAAATGACGGAATCCTCAAACGGACTGTAAATACAGTACGGTATCATGACGTTATAAAATAATTTTCGTCATTTTAAAGAAAAGATAAGTGTCAATTGAATTTGGCCAGATACATATTTTGATTGATATTCGAATTATTGGTATACGTCTAAGCTAATTGATTCAGCTAGACGAATATTTATGAAAAATTCAAGTATCTCTTTGAGAAATTATCCCGAACCAAATTGTTTTGATGCGGATTCTTATGTTAAGTCTGAGGTGAACAACCCCGAAAAAGGAGGATATGCCGATTGGATAAAATAATCCAATCTAGTAGCGCAAATAGTCGATAAAACCAGATTAATACGCTATGCATGACGTAAGCGTACGATAGGCTAATTACATAAAGTACTAGCATCGGTAGTTTATCTTCTTTGTGATTGTAAACATACCTAGTAATTTATCGTTTTTCGGTGTGAATACTGTGAAAACTATGTGTTCATGGTTTATATAACCCCTCAGCATGATATGAAAAGTTTTAACTCCTTAGAGAGAAGTCATGGAAGAATGTGATGGTAGAAGAGCTCCTCATAGAAGGAAGCAATATGTACTCATTAAATTGAGCATGAAATCAAATAAAAGGTTTAGTTGAAAACCTAATTTTGATGAATAAAAGGAGTAAGAATTAGTAGAATGTAATTTTGAGGACGAAATTCTTAAAAGAAGGGGTGAATGTGACAACCTGAAAAATCTATAAGATTTTAAATGATTAAAATAAAGGTTAAAGAATAAAACCCAGATAAAAATTTGAGGATTTATTTAAAAATTTTAAGTACAACCTATATGGTTTACTATTTGAGTGAGAATAAAGAAAATATGGGTTACAAAATTCCAAACCCTAGAAATGAAGTTATATATATTTGAAGAAATGTTAAGGATAAGGTATTACGATACCTATAAATTTGAGGTGCATAGAATAGTGTAAGAAATGTTATATTAATACATGGGAAATTTTATTTAAAAAATAAGATTTCACATGAAGAGATGCTATGAGGTTAAACGAAGATGAGTATATGTATAAAAATCTATATATACTTAGTAAGGTGCTATATATTTTAGCAAGATGAATGATAAATTAAGTTAAGGATATGAGAATCAAGATAAAACTATAGTTAGTAATTAGCATAGTTTGAATGTTGGCCTTGATTGGCAAATAAAAAGATGAATAAGTTTAAAGTTATTAGCTAATATGATTAGTAATAAAAATGGAGTAAGTTAAATCTCAAAATGTGAGTTAGGGATAGAATTTTGAGATACGGACTGCTCGGTTGCGTTCAGAACATCAAGTTTAGTCAGAAAAGACATTAAACACAAAATGTGTAAGGGTTGACTTTTTGGTCAAAGTCAACAGTTGACTTTTATGGAGAAAAGTCAAAATTGGAGTTAGAAGTGGAATATGTAACGACCCCAAAATTTATACAATAATATTCTCCTTCTTGATCGTTAACAATACCTCTTTAATCTAATATTACATCATTATTCGATATACAATCTTTACAAAAATGAGGGATATTTAAAACTTTTATAAACTTCTTTCTTTATTGCCCTGAATCGCAACCTTTACATTACATATCTTCGATTCAAATCTAAATCATGAATCGTTAAAACGAAATGACTATACAAAGTCTTACATTATAATTATTATCCCTATACATCGGATAGCTCAATTTTACAACTTACCAATTATGTTACAATCAAAACATCAAATACAATTTGATATTCAACATAAGTAATATTATTGAACATTGATTCCTATAATTCACTTATCACGTATCTTTATCTTGCATCTTGGACCTGCAAAAATGGTTATTTGCAAGAGTGAGCTCGACAGCTCAGCAAGTTCTAACAATTTTCATGCATCACGTAACACATAATAACATGCTCAACATACATTTCATAATCGTTAAAATAACATGGCATACATGTTTTAATCACATAACAAATATAAAGATTGAGTTCCTTACTCAATCAACATTCTTAAATCAATCAATGTAGTTATAAATTGACCTTAACATTTCATGCTTGCAACATATATAACAAATCATGCTCTTTGCAATACAATTTAAAACAGTCCATAATATCATTAAGTTCACATAGAAAATATGAACCGAAAGACTTGCCTGGCTCGTAGATTACTAATTACCAAAAAAATAGCTTAATATAATCTGCTTCATCAATCCTACACACGTATTACCATACACATCAATTATTAGTCACCTAGCAACGCTTATCAAACGTCTAAGTAAATTCTAATTTATACTTTGTAATTCCCTTCTATTTACTCGCTTGACACTTACTGTCAAATCATATGTATAATTAACAATATCAATTAATTATCACATAGCTAATCCTCATCGTTAGTTAACCTACCAACTTAGGTTAACTCATTTCTCATTAACCAATAAGTTAATAATTATTATCACATAATAATTTACATCACATACTCACATTACATTTTCTCATAATCATATTATATATCACATGATTAATCAATTAATAATTACATACTAATATTAAATTATAATTTAAACATCCACTTTAATCACATTATAATTAAACAATTTATAATTGCACCATTTATAATTTAATTTAAACTATTACTCTAATTAATCAAATTATAATTTATAATTAATAAAACTACATCATGCATTAAATTATAATTAAACCAATTATAATTTAAATTTAAACATTTACTTTGATTAAATCAATCAACTCAATTCATTATAATTTAACAATTATAATTTACATTAAACCTTTACTATAATTATAATTATTTCAAATTATAATTACATATTATATTAGAAATCATTTAGCATTCTAATGTAAGTCTAACATGTTATCACACCACACATCATGTGAACTTTTATATTCCAACTAAAATGCATAAGAAAATTAAAGCATCAAAACTTTTTGCATATCCCCCGCCGTGGATGGGGTTCTAAGCATAGCAACTAACAATCAACCATGAAATTTTGGTTTTCAAAGAAACTATATATATTTTTCAAAATACTTTTACTGTGACTTTTTAATTCTTCATATTCATCATAGGCATACCAAATTAAACTACGAACTTACTGCATAAAATTCATATATAGGCATGTTATGAACACAATTTATATACATATACATCATGTTTTTCAATTTTCACCATAACTCAATTATCAGAGAACTACATTATGAAGAACATAAAAATATAATAAAAACAAGGAATTTAGATTATAACCTTAACTTAGTGAGGAAGATGATGATGAGGCTTCTAGTTTTGTTTTCTCACAAAACCCCTTCTTCTCTTTTTCTTTCTTATTCTCTCTTCTTCTTCCTTTTCTCTCTATCTTTTCTCTGTATTTCTTCTTTGTTTAACCTTTTGTTTTCTCTAACAGGCTAACCCTTCTAAACTGACGTATATTATCAATATAATATACATATAACATATATACAATATATATGTAACTTATACTATATTAATGTAGCTACTAATTCCTTTATTAATTACATAAGTTACCATTTTGAATATCAAAAGCCCTAAGGCTTGTGTGGTAAAACAGGTTTATTTTTTAAAAAACTAACTTTTTGAGCTTAAGGCCCTGTTTGGAAAAACAAGATTAAAACAAAAGTAAGGGCCTTGTTTGGAAAAACGATTTTAAAACTCTTTTAATTCTTTTAATAAATTCTTTAACACATATCTTTAATTAATTAAATCTTAACATTATAATTTAATTAATTAAAAATTAACATCAATTAATCACATAAATATTGTCACATAATTATAATTACTCGCTAATTATAATTGCATGTAACACTCATCACATTACTCATCTAATTTAATCATCTCAATTAAATTAGCACTATAACATAAAATTATTATATCAATTAAATTAAATACTAAATATTTATTTAATTAATATATTACACTTAATTATATTATTCCATAATAATCACATAATTATTTATTTAACTCAATAAACAATTCAATTAATATATTTATTTAATTCAATAAATATATAAATTCTCTTCACACCAAATCACATATTTCATAATATATAACACATATACACATACTCGTACTTAAACATCTTAAAATAATAATTTTATTTATTAAATTCTCATTTATTAATTCTTAAATATCCGGGATGTCACATCCTTCCCTCCTTATAAGGATTCCGTCCTTGGAATCAACGGAAACCTCCCTTCTTGGTTTTCACAAAATCTCTTTCATAATTTTATTGTTGAATAACTTCAACACACTATCTTAACGACATTTATATAAACTACACATATATCTTTACTAAATTCACCTCTTCAACAAGGTTAAGGTTTTATTACATAACCGTCAATCAAACACAATTATATATCAAATATTATATATCTTCTTTAATTCATTCATTTCCTTTCTAAGGATCATTACTATATATTCTACTCGTAGAATTCATATACTATATAATTCACCATCTATAATTATTCTGGTTATCACATTCACCCCTTCTTCTAAGAATTTCGTCCTCGAAAATTTTTATTACTCTTCATTCATTCAATCTATTAAAAATAGATTTTACGTTAATCTTTATTCACTGGATTAAAGCGTTCTACAACTACTTCTTTCTAATGAATATCCTCCTTACCACATTCACCTTCAGAGAAAAAATAATAATAATCTTCCACAATTGCTCAGTAATTGGGAAGCAATATAAATAACTCAGGAATTTAAAAGATTCCAAATCATGTTGAGTGGTCGCAAGACCTTGAACTTATTTTTTAGGCTTACAGTGCTTCACCCCCGGTACTTCACACTATAAAACCGCATCGGTATTCTAGGTGTCCAGCCTATCGTACCCCTACGTCGTGCACAAACGTAGTACATCGTAACGACTATAAGCGTTACATTCAGAACTATAGTCTCCGATAACATGTCCCCTTTTTATAAGGTTGTTCACCTTTGCTTCTTAACATCTGAATCCGCACCAAAATAATTTGGTTTGACATAGTTTGACCAAGAACGCTCGAATTTCATAAACATCTTTAAATACTTGTCTAGCTGAATCAAGTAGCATTGACTTCTAGCAACAAACATCAATCGAAATATATATATATATATATATATATATATCTTTAACCAACTTAAATTTTTTTTTTAAGGAAACTAAAAGTAAACAAATCTCTTTTTTTTTCTAAGGAAATTAAAATAATAAGTAAATCTTTTCATAATATCCTGATATCGTACCGTAGTATTGGTACGTTGAGGATTTCGTCATTACATGACGTTGTCATACTACATCATACCATAGTGGGCTTATGATCATACGATCACATCCAACACTAGGTTTAACTGCATTGATAACTTCCTCGATTGTTATTCCTACACCATATCAAATGATGCATAGAATATAGAAAATATATTTTGAAAATTTCAAATCATTTTTGTCTAGCTGAAGCAATTAGCATAGACATATGAATAATAGCACTATTATAAAAATTCATTGGCTCATCATTTGATCCAATATTTTTCAAGAAAGCAGAAGTGCAACATCAGCACGAAGTCAATAAATTTTGAAAATCTAGCAAAGCTAGGAGATTTAGAATATAAAAACTTTCTCCATCAATTAAATCTTTACTCCATCATTACTTAATCATTCTATCAATCCAAACAACATCAATGCTTTCTATACCATAACATTTCTATACCCAGTATAGTTCATCGAACTTTTCACACTTTGGAAGTTCAGGAACTTGCCACAATAATATGAGTTTAAGAACTTATCCTAGCAATACGTAGTCAAAGAACTGATTAGAGACTGTCCATATGCTTAGGGGTTCAAAACATACATACGACTATGAGTCATGAACTAACCATAAGTATGAGTTTTAAGAACTCGCCTAACCTTAAGATCATCTAATGTAATCTTAATATCATCTAATCTAATCTCTATTGACTCTAACTATCAAATATAATATGAGAAAAGAATCACCTTCTCGTCATATATATATCGATAGCACGACACTAACCTTCCAACGATTATCAATATGATAAGCCAAGTGTAAGCACAAAACCCTGCCCATACAAAGATATGTACAACTCAGCCACCACATGATTCCTCAGTTGAAATCCCAATTAACTCTATCTTACTTATAACTTCTCGCTCTATACTCGATACAGACTTTCTGTATCTCATCATTTATAACTCCTCGTGAGTTAAACTCGTACTATATCATAGTACATTCTCGTTATAGTCTCAAACTATAACTATTCAATCATTTAAAGACCAACTGTCTTTCATCTTAAAAAAATATCACACCGTGATCTTATTCTATAACCATCTCCCTTATGATTCTCATTATCGTTTTGTTTTAAAAACTTCTTATCTCTACCTGTCATCATGACATATCATGATTGTATTATTCTTTTAAACTTATAGACTTCGTCTATTCATCGTTATTCGTCATCTCGATTATTGGAGTTAGGCAACTCCTGATTCTTCTCTCTATATCTCTTCAAGATTCTTCTTTGAATCTTCTTGTTTATTAAACAACTCTTCCCTTAAGAATTCATATAGGTCAATATTTTATTCAAGTTTTATTCCTCTCATTCTCACCTTCTTCTTATAACATTTCTAGGACTTAACTCATCCTATACATATACGTATGTGAAAAGAATCACCTTTTCATTATACGTACCTTAAACTTAACTTCTTATTCTCTAAGGTCATAGCCTAAGGTACTCTTACCTAAGGTGTATAACCTACAGCTTTGATACCAACTGTAACGACCCCAAAATTCATACAATAATATTCTCCTTCTTGATCGTTAACAATACCTCTTTAATCTAATATTACATCATTATTCGATATACAATCTTTACAAAAATACGGGATATTTAAAACTTTTATAAACTTCTTTCTTTATTGTCCTGAATCGCAACCTTTACATTATATAACTTCGATTCAAATCTAAATCATGAATCGTTACAACGAAATGACTATACAAAGTCTTACATTATAATTATTATCCATATACATCAGATTACTTAATTTTACAACTTACCAATTACGTTACAATCAAAACATCAAATACAATTTGATATTTAACATAAGTAATATTATTAAACATTGATTCTTATAATTCACTTAACACGTATCTTTACCTTGCATCTTGGACCTGCAAAAATGGTTATTTGCAAGAGTGAGCTCGACAACTCAGCAAGTTCTAACAATTTTCATACATCACGTAACATATAATAACATGCTCAACATACATTTCATAATCGTTAAAGTAACATGGCATACATGCTTTAATCACATAACAAATATAAATATTGAGTTCCTTACTCAATCAACATTCTTAAATCAATCAATGTAGTCATAAATTGACTTTAACATTTCATACTTGCAACATATATAATAAATCATGCTCTTTGCAATATAATTTAAAACAGTCCATAATATCATTAAGTTCACATAGAAAATAGAAACCGAAAGACTTGTCTGGCTTGTAGATTACCAATTACCAAAAAAATAGCTTAATATAATCTGCTTCATCAATCCTACATACGCATTACCATACGCATCAATTATTAGTCACCTAGCAACGCTTATCAAACGTATAAGTAAATTCTAATTTACACCTCGTAATTCTCTTCTATTTACTCGCTTGACACTTACTGTCAAATCATATGTATAATTAACAATATCAGTTAATTATCACATAGCTAATCCTCATCGTTAGTTAACCAACTTAGGTTAACTCATTTTTCATTAACCAATAAGTTAATAATTATTATCACAGAATAATTTACATCACATACTCACATTATATTTTCTCATAATCATATTATATATCACATGATTAATCAATTAATAATTACATACTCATATTAAATTATAATTAAATAAATTATAATTTAAACATCCACTTTAATCACATTATAATTAAATAATTTATAATTACATCATTTATAATTTACTTTAAACCATTACTCTAATTAATCAAATTATAATTAAACAAATTATAATTTATAATTAATCAAACTACATCATGCATTAAATTATAATTAAACCAATTATAATTTAAATTTAAACATTTACTTTGATTAAATCAATCAACTCAATTCATTATAATTTAACAATTATAATTTACATTAAACCTTTACTATAATTATAATTATTTCAAATTATAATTACATATTATATTTTATCAATATAATATATTAGAAATCATTTAGCATTCTAAAGTAAGTCTAACATGTTATCACATCACACATCATGTTAACTTTTATGTTCCAACTAAAATTCACAAGAAAATTAAAGCATCAAAACTTTCTGATAGTAGTGTGCATACAAGCCAATCATGTATGATGATAAAGCACATACTTTGTAAACAATCTTATTTATTTATTAATAAAATATTTATTGATTAAAGGCATTTAATTATCTACATGGTGCTGGTTTTATAATATGTAAATAACCCATAGTTTTAAGCAATGCTTTTAAAATCATGATGTTGATCATGCTAATGAGATCTAAATTCTTAGAAAGCTTTAAAACTAAAATAGTTCCCAATCGTGGGATTACTAAAAAGGGGATTAGTAAATCCGGATAGATTGGTACATATGTTGCTTGCTCATTGGATGAGGATGACTGATCTCATGGTCATTTGTGTGGAGACGCTAAAGCAAGTATGTAGGTGCTTATTGGAGAATAAGTTCACTGAACGTGACTCGCTATGGAATACCTAATGGAGTTTTACTCGCCTGTCAATAGGAATTCCTAATGTGATAGTAGTACATGTGATCCTTGGACTTGAGATCATCATAGTATCTTGTATGTAACAAATTATACTTTGACTAATTCCTTAAGGCCTTTTAAGGCATATATAGGGTATGCTTGGGTGTAATGAGTTACATATGGAGATAATGAATGATCAATAAATAATCTACCACATCTAGTAAAAGAGGAGATATGTCCTATGTGATTCGTTAAATGACAACCCAGGAATCCTTGGCCAAGGTAGAATAAAATTAGAAAGAGGTTTCTAATTTGCATTATTTGGAGTTGTGCATTTTCTAATCGAAATACATATGATTAAATAAATTAAGACTTGACAGTAAATCCATGTCTTATATTTAATTGGGACATTGTATGGTGGAAGAATTGAATTGTACGGTAACTATTAACTCACAGGTTCTTTTATGATTAATGTTGAAATCTATATTATCTGGAAAGTCATTGATCGCTAGGGAGGCTTATCCCTATTGTAGAATAAATGTTATTTATTTAAATAGATTATTAGTTTAATTTGTTTATTTAAATAAGATTAGAATTGTTCTAATTGATTTATTCACAACCGGTTTAATATGGAGAACCTAAAGGGTCACACCATAAAAGGAAGAAGAATTATTTAAGAAGAAAATGGCATGATAGTAATAATGCATTAAGTATAATTAATTTAATCTATGATGATAGAATAAATTAAATAGCTTAATGTTTAGTATTTAATATTTTAGAAATATTAAATATAAATTAATAAGAGGAGTCTTATTAATATTATTATTATTATTATTATTTTAATTCTAAAGGAGTTTAGGAATTAATATAATATCAGTACTCTCTCTCAATCCTAATAAAGATTAGGATATAAATTAATTAAAAGTATTTAATTAATTAATTAAATAAAACCCTATTCTAATTGGATTAGGAGGGTTAACCTAATATCTATATAAGAGAGTCTTATATCAGAAATAAGGAATGATGTGAAATTTTCCAAGAGTTGGGAGTACACATATTCTATAGAGATAGAAACAAGGGTTAAGCCAATAACCCATCTTCTTGAGTTCTTCATCTTCCTTGGTGGATCACCGTTAGAGGCCAAACATTTGGGTGGCTGACATTATTCAAGGGAAGGAGCCACTATCAGAGGAATCAAACGAATCAAAGGAGTAGAACTTGTACCTGAGAAAGCTTAGATCTTCAAAGGTATAATTCCATGTTCTCTCTTTTCTGTTATTGATAACAAGCACAAAGCATGATCATGGTTATGGGTTTGTATAAATTTTGAAAACCTAGTTTTTTACGCTTCCGCCCTATTTATGTGATTTGATTGCATGATTGCGTTACATACAAACCCAACACTTTCTGCATATCCCCCGCCGGGGCGAGGGTTCTAAGCCTAGCAAGGCCCGCCGGGGCGGGCCCCCTCTATGGGTTCAAATTTTGCTTGCGAACTGTGTAGAGAAAAAGCTAATTTGGCTTCTTTTTTCACACCACATTCCACTTCCAATCAATACAATTCATAACAATTTTAATAGAAAACATAATTTCTAAACTCCTAAATGTTTCAACACATTTAATCCTTAAAACACATAGTTTACAACAATCAATTCCATGATTTTTGAAGAAAAACCATTGACAAATGTTCTTGATGAAATTGAACACTGTAGTTTATTTTCAAAACGAAATACACAATTCAAAATATTTGTTTATAACCATATTAACATAATCTAACATCAATTTAAGCCACAACTAACAATCAATCATGATATTTTAGTTTTCAAAGAAACTATATATATTTTTCAAAATACTTTCACTGTGACTTTTTAATTTTTCATATTCATCATAGGCATACCAAATTAAACTACGAACTTACGCATAAAATTCATATATAGGCATATTATGAACACAATTTATATACATATACATCATGTTTTTCAATTTTCACCATAACTCAATTATCAGAGAACTACATTATGAAGAACATAAAAACATAATTAAAACAAGGAATTTAGATTATAACCTTGACTTAGTGAGGAAGATGATGATGAGGCTTTTAGTTTTGTTTTCTCACAAAACCCCTTCCACTCTTTTTCTTTCTTCTTCTCTCTACTTCTTCATTTTCTCTCTATCTTTTCTCTGTATTTCTTCTTTGTTTAACCTTTTATTTTCTCTAACAGGCTAACTCTTCTAAACTGACGTATATTATTAATATAATATACATATAACATATATACAATATATATGTAACTTATACTATATTAATGTAGCTATTAATTCCTTTATTAATTACATAGGTTATAAATTTGAATATCAAAAGCCCTAAGGCTTGTTTGGCAAAACAGGTTTATTTTTTAAAAAATTAACTTTTTGAGCTTAAGGCTCTGTTTGGTAAAACAAGATTAAAACAAAAGTAAGGGCCTTGTTTGGAAAAATGATTTTAAAACTCTTTTAATTCTTTTAATAAATCCTTTAACACATATCTTTAATTAATTAAATCTTAACATTATAATTTAATTAATTAAAAATTAACATCAATTAATCACATAAATATTGTCACATAATTATAATTACTCCCTAATTATAATTGCATGTAACACTCATCACATTACTCATCTAATTTAATCATCTCAATTAAATTAGCACTATAACATAAAATTATTATATCAATTAAATTAAATACTAAATATTTATTTAATTAATATATTACACTTAATTATATTATTCCATAATAATCACATAATTATTTATTTAACTCAATAAACAATTCAATTAATATATTTATTTAATTCAATAAATATATAAATTTTATTCACACCAAATCACATATTTCACAATATATAACACATATATACATACTCGTACTTAAACATCTTAAAATAAGAATTTTATTTATTAAATTCTCATTTATAAATTCTTAAAAATCCGGGATGTCACAGAATATGTTGTGATTTATTTGAACTATGTATGTGATTAAATAAATATACATTATATAATGTGGATACATTTATTTTGTATATAAAAAAAATTAAGAATAAAATTATGTAGCCTAATATATATATTAGGTATAATAATTAAATAACCTAAGAGGTTATAATATGGGAGAATGTTAGTTTATAAAAATTATATACTAACCCTAAGAGATTTATTTTATACATCTCAAATAATTAATTTTATAACCAAGTCTAATTGGGTTATGAAATTTAATATTCATGAGTAAGGAATTTATTTGCAAAAGTGAAAAATGAAAACCCTAATCAAATGATTATGGTAGAATAGAATTAAAAGTATTAGACTATAATAATGTCATAACCCAAGAATTTAAATAGAGTTCAAGTGAATAATAGATTTAATGGACTAAGGAGGTTATATTATTTAAACAAGCCCAATCATTTATTTAAGCAGTGGGACTTGTATATAAAGTGATTTAAGGGCAATTAAATTATTAATCTAGCCCAATATATTATATATGGGACAAGTATTCTAATGGCCCAATTAAATTATTGGTGAAAGACCAAATTAATTTTTGTTTGTAGGTGAAACAAGAAAAGCATGCAAGCCCAATAGAAATTAATTAAAAGCCAAATTGATTTTTGTTAGTAGGTGAAACAAGAAAAGCATCCAAGTCCAATAATAATTAATTAAAAGCCCAAAGATAAGCCCACTTGTGGGAGGGATATTTTAGTCATTAGTATGCTTAACATAAATTAAATATGGATGGAAGGTTAAGGCCCTAGTAGCCGAAATTGGTATAGGAGAATAAGGGGAGATATATGTAATTATTAACTCCACTTTAGTTGGTAGTTACTTTTGAGGTGTCATATTAATTATGGAGCCACCACTTTATCTTATTTCTTGTAAGCAACTTATTCCATCATGAGAGAGAGAGAGAATAAGATATTGGATGGATTTGGTGGGAGATAAGAAAGAAATATACGACAAAAAGAAGAAAAGAATGGATAAGAGATAAGAAAAGATAAGGAAGAGAAAAGAAAAGATAAGAAAGAGAGAGAGAGAAAGAGAAAGGAAAAAGAAAGAACGGGAGAAGAGGGAAAGAGAAGAGAGGGGGCGGCAGCCCTAGAGAGAAAAGGAGAAGAAAAAAAATTCTAAGCTAGCAAGAAAATGTATAAAATCTATTTTCTTTTAAGCTTTCTTTTTATTTATTTTATGGATTAGATAAAAAGTGGTTTTTGATTTGAAAGTGTAAAACCCTTCAATATATGTGATTTATATGGATTCAAGTATAAATTTGCCCATATTGGGTGTTGATTTGTGTGGAAATCAAAAGAAAAGAAAAATATTTTTTCTAGTTTATAAAACCCTAACTTTTAGTGCTTTGGATGTCCACCGTTTTTGATCTACACCTTCTTTTAGCGATCCGTCAAAGAGAGGTGCTAGATATAGGTGTTGACTAGTAAACCCTAGTAATAGTACTCAAAAATCACGTTTCTAAAAGTCGTGGTGTGAGTTTTGGTAAAAATAATCCCGTTTTCTTAAAACTATTTTGGACCAGTTAGTAATGAGGGCATTTTCGTCCATTTTTATGCTTTAAAAATTTGCGTAAAATTTGGAGAAGTAATATCTGAGGTTATGAAGGTCCTATAAAAATTTGAGAATATTTGGCCATACGGTTTGAGAGTTATGGATTTTACGGCTAAGAACTATTTTTATAAAACTACCCAAATAGCTCTCTGTGTATAAGTCCAAAAATTATGCAATTGTTACTGGAAGTACATGTGTATAACAGGAGCTTACCCTGAAAATTTTAGAATTTTTGGAACTAATCGCGATTTATGATAAATCTGAGAAGATTTGGATATTATGGACTATTTAAATATTGTAAATGTATTTTAAAAATTTCGGCAAAAATATATGTTCAATATGGAACTATATTCTGGCAAATCTCAGAAAAGAAATATTTTTGGGACTAATTTGGTATTTTTCATGTAAATGATGATATATGGATAAATGAGTTTAATTAAATATGTGATGTCAAAAATATGAAAAATAAGGTTTTCCGACTTGAGACCCTTAAACATGGTTTGTACAGATTTTTGATGGAGGTTTGGGTCGGTTGAGAAGTGTTATGATGTTTATGGCATTTTAGAATGCTTTAATGAGTTAATTAAGTAAAGAAAAACAATTAAAATAAATTGTTTATTAATGTAATTAATGACTTAAATTCTTTTTATATGACTAATGATGTTGGATTCAAATATTATTAGTAATATTTGATTTGAATGTTATTAAAAGATTGATAACCTTAACTTGAAATATTATTAAATAATTAATATTATTAAACGAAAAATTAAAATAAGAGAATTAAGTTATTTTTCAATATAGTTGTTGAATTTGGTATTCCAGGTACTATATTATACATGTAGTAGACAAAAATGAGAATTCAGGGTGTTGAACTGGATTTTGGGTTGCTGAAATGATTTCGGTTTACTAAAACTGATTATGGTATGCTGAAATGGTGATTTTAGGATGTTGAAATGAAACTTGGTTTACTGAAATAGTATTTTCAGTTTATTAAAATGTTATCTAGTTTATTAAGATAACATATAAAGATAAAACTTAGAAGTATAAGTTATGACATGATTAAAAGATTATCGAAGTATAATCGTAGCACTAAGACTTTAATGTAATGTCTAATGTGACACCCCCAAATCCGGGTACTTCGTTTTCACAAGATTTGATGTTCACTTTCTAAATATAGCATACATCTACCCAATAATAAAGATTTGCAAAGTAATTACAACCTCCATCAATACTTAAATAAGAATCTTCCTTGAAAAAGGATTACAACTTGTCCAAAATAAAATCCCAAGGTTATCTAAACCTTAACATCAATCAAAATAAATATGAAAATAAAACATCATCAACTAAGTCTTATTACAAACAAAATTGAAGACAACAAGTCTTCACTTGCTCATCTTTCCTTTTCTTTTACTTGTTGACGGTACGTCAACATTCTCGGCCTTAACTACAAGGGGTTATAAAATATGCAAGAGTGAGCAAACGAAAGCTCACTTGAAATACAACAGTGATATGACATAATCGAACAACTTCAAAAAGGGTTTGAATAACTTTACTTTCATCAAGAATAAAGAATTTAATAATAATTCTTTCAACATTTCTAAAGTTCGAATATAGAGTTTATCTGAGGGTCATACGACCTTGAACTATGTCCTAGGTTATAAATATTTCTATTTAAAATCCTTTAACGGTCATTGAGACTATGGACCTTTAACTCGTACTTAGGGGGATCAGCCCTTCGTACCATGTATTGTACACAACCATCTTAACGCTTTCGCATAAATGTCCCCTAATAAATAGGGTTGTTCATTCTCAGTATTTGAATACAAGTTCGCACCAAAGAAAGTTTAGTTTGGATAGATAAAGGAACTTTGGAGTTTCAACTATCATCAACTAAGGAGTAGTTGAATCGACTCACAATGCTTTAACAGTTCGATATATAGGAATTATGAATCAAATGTAAGATACAACAATAAATTTCCTGATAACTAGGCATGCTTTGGAAATGACTTAAAGCATTCGATAGATCACGTAGATCTTGCTTGAACAACTAAGTCAAGATCACATTACTTAAATAATACTTAAATACTTATGTTGTACGAATATTTGAATACAGTATAACTTGTACAATACATAACAAGTTAAGAAACGGAAATGAACTTTCATGATATATTGAGCAAGGGTTATAGAACTTGCACAATGAAAAGATACAATGATAAAGCTTGCATAGCGTACAAGAATGGTTTAGAAAGCTTGCACAAAATAAATAAAAAGTTTAGACAAATTAATATAAGATGATAAGAACATATAAAAGGAGTGATTAAGTATTAATTCTAAACTAGTGCAATCGTACCCTTTAATGGTTGAAGTATAGTAGCTGGGACAAAACGATTCCTTCATATGGGGAAGGTATATACGAATTAGTAATCGATCTAACTCACTGTGATAACAGTGTAGACTAGACGAAAACTAATTTGTTAGTTGTTTGTGAAAATCACTCAGTATACTATATTGAATACTATTAAAGAATAGATGTGTGCTAGGTTTAGACTTGTAAATAAGTATGGTGTTAAGAAATTATCTAGTAGTTGACTATGTGGTTAAATGTTAGATAGTTTACTTTGATATGAAAGTATTAAGAGATAAAGTATGATATACTGATTGAAAGATCAATCTTATAACTGATAGGTCTTTTCAATAAGGAGATAAATTAGATTGCGTAGCAGTAATCAACGGTACATGCAAGTTCCCTAACTCAAACTTGAGTTATATTCCAAAAGCATGTTAGTGAATAGTTATTGATGATTATTCACATCTTTACTGATTACTGATTCGCACTTAGTGCATGTTGCATATGTTCATTAGGTATGAAAGGCTGATCACCTTCATTACCATAAGGTTCCGATAAAATTGTTCAGTCATTCAATTATTGACATGTTGATTCATGCTCTTTCACAATTATTATATTGTTGAAAACTTGAAAGCTTATTCTTTTTTTCAATCATGATATATCTTCATTGAACTTAAACTTGCTGGGCAAAATTGTTGCTCACCCTTGCTATATCATGATAATAAATTTCAGATTAAGGCAAAGGTTTAAAGAAGGACAGAGACAAGAGCAAAGTACAATAATAGATTGTTATGCGAATAACTATTTAGTTATCCCATGTAAACCTTTTGTAATTTTGAATGTATGAATTTATTTAAGGTTAATAAACCTAGGAAAATGTTATAGAATTATGTAAAATAAACAATATATGTTTATTATTCCGTATTAGATGATAGAATATGTATGATAATGAATTACCGTAACATACCAAGTCCAAGGTTTTTGGGACCCTGATTTGGGGGCGTCACACTCCCAACTCTTGGAATAAAGTGTCTAACCTTGTTCCATAATAAGACTTTCTTATTTATAGATGTAGGCAACCCTCCTAAAAAATTTAGGATTAAGGTTTTATATTAATTAATTAAACTCCTTTAATTAATTAGGCTTCCCAACCCTATTGGGAATAATTAAACTCTTTTAATTAATTAGCCTCCTAATCTTATTAGGAATATATATGAGAGAGAGAAAGAGAGAGTATCTTATTAATTAATTCTCAAACTCCTTTAGAAGTTAAATAATAATAATAATAATAATAATAATAATAATAATAATAATAATAATAATAATAATAATAATAATAATAATAGTAATAATAATTATAAGACTCCTCTTATTAATTTATATTTAATATTTTCAAAATATTAAATAATAAATATTAAGCTATTTAATTTATTATATCATCATAGATTAAATTAAATATACTTAACTTATTATTACGATTATGTCATTTGCTTCTTTAATAAATATTCTTCCTTTTATGGTGTGACCCTTTAGGTTCTCCATATTAAACCGATTGTGAATAAATCAATTAGAATAATTCTAATCTTATTTAAATAAATAACATTTATTCTACAATAAGAATAAGCCTACTTAGCGATCAATGACTTTTCAAATAATATAAATTTCAACATTAATTATAAAAGAACCTGTGAGTTAATAGTTATCGTACAATTCAATCTTTCCACCATACAATGTCCCAATTAAATATAAGACATGGAAATACTGTCAAGTCTTATTTTATTTAATTATATGTATTTCGATTCCAAATTGCATAACTCCAAATAATGCAAATTAAAAATTCCTTTCTACTTTCATTCAACCTTGGCAAAGGATTCCTAGACTGTCATTTATCGAATCACATAGGACATATATCCTCTTTTATTAGAAGTGGTAGATTCTTTATTGATCATTCATTATCTTCATATATAACGTATTAAACCCAAGCATACCTTTTGTTATACCCTAAGGGTCTTAAAGAATAAGTTAAAGTATAATTCATTTTACATAAGATATTATGACGATCTCATGTCTGAAGATCACTTATACTACTATCATATTAGGAATTTCTATTGATAGGAGAGTAAAACTCCTATTAGGTATTCCTTAGCGAGTCACGTTCAGTGTACTTATTCTCCAATAAGCACCTACATACTTGCTTTAGTGTCTCCACAAAAACGATCATGAGATCAATCATCCTCATCCAATGAGTAAGCAACATATGTACCAATCTATCCGGATTCACTAATCCTCTTTTTAGTAATCCAACTGATTGGAAACAATTTTTGTTTTTAAGCTATCTAAGAATTTAGATCTCATTAGCATGATCATCATCATGATTCTAAAAGCATTGCTTAAAATTATGGGTTTATCGCATATTATAAAAACAGCACCATGTAGATAAATAAATACTTTTAATTAAATAATACTTTTATTAATAAATGAATAAGATTGTTACAAAGTATATGCTTTATCATCAAACATGATTGGCTTGTATGCATACTACTTTTAGTCTCCCACTTGCACTAAAGTCAATCGTCATGGTATTTCATACCCTTCTTCTCTAAGTGACGATCATCCTGCTGTTGGATAGCTTAATTAATGGATATGCAATATCATTTTTGAGAGTTTACTATCTATATAGTGACTTCTCCCCTTTCAATGATTTCTTTAATCAAATGAAAGTGCCGCAACACATGTTTGGATCCATGATGAGACTTAGGAACTATTTCTAGTTATGTAATAAACTTTTTATCCTAAACATCAACTTGCAGCTTCATTTACAGCTATGGACTTTGTCTTTTATCATTAAACTAGCAACTATTTGCTGTTTGGAACCTCTCCAATTCATTGCACCACCTTTCAAGGTAACGACTTACCCTAAAGTGGATTTGTTGTCGTATTGGTCAGTCTAAAAACTTGAGTCTGTTTAGTCCTCTAGTTTAATTTAGACCCATCATGAATCATGATTACATCCTTAGTGTCGGTTAAGTACTTTAAGATATTTATCACTGTCTTACAGTGATCTTCTCCAGATTATGACTGATCAACATCAAGTCTCCTACATTTCATTGCATACATGGTAGTTACTCATGCGATCTCTCTTTTATTGAGGTCAATTTTAGAGAGATACACTCCATGGCTCATCATCATGAGACATCTTTTGGAGTTTGCCATGCTAAACGCCTTTAACATCAAATGAATATACGTTCCTTGGGTTAAGTCGAGCATCCGTTTAAATCTATCTATATAGATTTATATCCCCTAATTTAAGATGTTATACCCAAATCATTCGTGGAGGAACGTTTAGACAATTGTATCTTTACTGATTATAGCACAAGTATGTCATTCCTTATCAGTAGTATATCAACATATAATACTTAGTAATGTTACAGTGCTCCCACTGACCCTTTTGTACACACTAGGTTCATTCTTGTTTTTGATAAAATAAAACTCTTTTGATTGTCTCATCAAAATGAATGTTCCATCTTTGAGAAGCTTGCTTCAATCCATAAATGTATTGGTGTAGCTCATATACATGATTTGCTTCAACCATTGAAATAAATTCATCTGAATGTATCATACATACATTCTCCTCTAATAATATATATTTGAGGAAGGGCGTCTCCACGCTCATTTGCCAAATTTAGTAATAATAAGCTACAATCGCAAGTAAAATTCAAATGGTCTTAAGCATTGCTTCAAAGATCTATTTTAGATTTTATGGTCATCTACCATTTCTCTGAGTGTCTACAACTCTTAGCCTTATCGTATATAATTGGATCATCATCCTCTATGATGTGTACCTCATCATCATCATCTACGATGAATCCATACCTCCCAGGTATCTTCGATAGTATTCTATATTTACAATTCGGTTGTGGTACAATAGGTCTAACTACAGGTTCTTCCTTTTGACTAATAGTGATTTGTGGTTCTTAAACTCCTTCAAGATCTATTATCCTCCCACTAGCCCTTCAATGATAAACACCTTTATTTTAGAAGGCAGCATGTTTCACAATAAACACCTTTTTGCTAAGTAGGATTATAGAATATTTACCTTAAACTTACTTTAGGATGTCCCACAAATTTGTATTTGCCAAATCTTGTCCCAAGATTATCCTTTTGATACTTTTTCACCTAAGCTGGACAACCCTTTATCTTAACGTACTTAAGATTAGAAATCCTCCATGTTCATAACTCTTATGAAGTCTTGGGGATGGATTTTGAGGTTACCTTATTTTGTAGATATGCAGCCAGTTTCCAGGGCAATACCCTAGAAGGGTATTAGAATGTCGATAAAATCTTTATGGACCACCCCATGTCTAGCAAGGTGCGATTTTTCCTTTTAGATACATTAATCAATTATTGTGTATCAGGAAGCGTCCATTGTGAGAAAACTATTTAAGATGATCTTAAAAAATATTGCACAAGTATTTATTTCTCGATCCAATTGAAAAATCATAATACCTTGCCAATTAGTTTTACTTCTGAATTCTTTGAACCTTTCAAATGATTCAGACTTGTATTTCACCAAATATAAATATTCAACTCTTTGAATGATCACCTCCTGTTCTTTTACTAGTTTGTTCAATTTAAAATTATTTTTATGTAAGTCAAGTATGTAAAGTCCATTCAGTAAATTGTTAATTATTTAAATTAATGGACTTTCTCGTAGGCGGCGCTAAACAATAAGTTTATGCATTTAATGGACCAACCTTTGCTCCATTCCTACACGCAGGAAGACTTCACCTTATTTAGCTTTCTACTTCTGCTTGGTCCCTTCATAAATCTGTATTTATGAGAACCATAGCCAGTATCCAATACCCAAGTTAAAATTTTACTTACTGAAATATTTATTTTAATTATGAACAAAACTGTATTTGTAATCGAAGCTTCACTAAGCTTCTTCTGGTTAGCCTCTGCAAAATACTTCTCGCAGTTTATATTTTAATGTCCAGGCTTATTGCAGTGGAAGCAAACTCATTTGCTATCCGTATCAGTTTTGTTCTTATTATCCTTTGTATTTTCCTTTCTATTTACCTTCTTTGAATGTTCTACTTTTCAAAAGATCCTTTGGCTCCTACTACTAAGACTTGATCTTTCTTGGTTGAAAAATGACTCTCAACAGTTTTTAAACATGTTTAAGCAAATCAGCGAGGCTGACATCTAGCTTGTACATCTGAAAATTCACAACAATTGTGAGGATTCCAAGAGTGAGTGCAAGATCAAATCTTGGCTCAATTTTTCCATCCATGACAAAACCTAGGTGTCATATTTATTCAATCAGATTGATCATCTTAAGGACATGTGTCTTTACTGTAGTACCATCGGTTATTCTACATCGAAAGAGCTCCTTAGATATCTGATATCGATTAGTCCTACTTTCCTCACCATTCAACAACTCTTTGAATTGTAGGAATATAGTAGGAGCCTGTTGCTCCGTTTCGGTGTTAACAAAACAGATACAAATGCGTGCAAGTATACGCAGTCAACAAGTAATAAAGAGTAAGTAGAGTATCGTTCCCACGGAGAATTAACTAATAAAAGTCACCAAACCACTAGCCCATAACCATTTCAGTCTTATCTAAACGAATGATTAAGTGTTTTGAATAAAACTAAAACTAATTAATCTTAGAATAAAACCAGATACTGAAGATATGTGATCTCAATTTCCCCTATTGATTCATCTAAATAAATGCAATTCCTGTTAAGTCAAATTAATCATCACAGATTGTTAGTCGAGAACACAGGAAGTGAGATAAGGCCATTTTTTGATGTACCAAACCCATATCATATATAACCCACAGATGATAAAATACATATGAACTCCCACATTACCTAAACCACTATATGTCTATGTGATTTACAAATAATTAGGGTTTAAGCCCAAGTCCTCAATTGACTACAAGCGGTGCTTCGGTATATGTTTATCCTAGGCACAAATCATACATCCCAATGCCATGTAGAATATACAATCACAAGCTATTACGATCGGATCTAAACTCATACTTTGTCTTTCAAGTCCATATGAATTATCACAGTAATCGATGGCCAATCAATTAAGCAATTAGGCATGAATCATAATAGGCAATCAATCAACAACCAATGAGACCAACATGAAAATGTATCAACATAAACTACTCAATAGGTTCCATTGACATCTCAAAATAGAGTTTAACTCATACTAGAATCAAATCTACCATTCACATATTGAATAAATGTAATATCCGAGATTATTATGTCATTTAACAATTATCAATAAACGAATTTATGTGAAATTCTTGTGTGTTTTCTTTTATTAGATGTATATGTGTTATACATGTCATATGTTATTTTATGATATGTGATGAGGAGTATTTAAATGGTGGGTTCAGTTCAATTCAATTATTTAAATTGGTTAAGTATATAATTAATTCTATTAATTTCGTGGGATGGCTGTAAAGTATGAGTTTGAGTTCAGAGCGGAATTTAGAGACGCAGGACTGCGTATTTGAGTCCGGAACGTCGAAGTTAGTCAGGATAGACTGTAACCACGAAAATGTGTCACGGTTGACTTTTTGATCAAAGTCAACCACGAATTTCGGAGATGAATTTGACGAAACGCATAGTCCCATGATGTCCGGGACGTCGATTTTAGTAGGAGTCGATATGAGTATCGAAACGTTCGGCTACAGAGGGTAAAATGGTCAAAATGATTTATTAAGTGATTAAAATAATATTTTTATATACAAGTCAGCAGCTGGTGGGTCACACGTGACCTTCATTTTGGGACAATAGGGAGTATATGTATATTACAAAATAAATAAGGAGGGAGTACTTTATTTTCCTCTTAAAAACTAAAACTCTTTCATTTCTCCAACTCCCAAGTTATTCACTTCTTTTAATTATGATATTTGTTGCAAATTCGTGTAACTCCTGAGATGGGAATGGAAGAGGCAAGGAAAGCCAATACTAATAACATATATATATATATATATATATATATATACTATCCACCTCTATACTCATTCACTTTGATAAATTTCACCCAAGAGAGCAAAATAAAATTGAGAGAATGAAAGTTGAGAGCTTCTAAAAGTTCTGGAGATTACATATCAGTTAACAAGGAAGGTGTGAGGCTCTAATCAGATTATCATAAGAAGAATTCATCAAAGAGATAAGCCATGAACTCTTTTTATATGTTTTTGAGAAAACTAGTAAGAAAATGCATGTATATTCATGGAAAATGATTTGTTTTGCTTCTATGATGCTATGTTGGTGTTGTTTACTGATATGGGGATATTAAGAATGAAAATTCTGGACTTAACGTGCTTCAATTACGTAGAGAATCAAAGAATTCGAGTTTGCATGCTAAGTGTTTGATAATATAATTCTTAGATGTCAATTTGTTCAAATCATGGTAATTTAGTGAGTTTGATTGTTGTAACATGTGTATATATGTTAGTATGTGTGGTCTGGACAGTAGGAATCAACCCTATACATGCTAGAATCCAAATCAAAAATTTGTCAAAGTTGGTTGAACATAGAATCTATGATTTTTTGGGTTTTTCGGAGCCTTGGATTCATGGGTTCTGTGACCCGATTTGAATATGTAGGAATTTTATAAAATACTATGTAGTATGATGTATAACCTGACGAAATTTCATAAGAAACGGAGTTAAAATGAGCAAGTTATGAATTTCGCAAGCAAGCATGTTGGTATAAAAATCTGCAGAATTCTGGGAATTTCCAAAAAAAATTTAAGTCTGGAAGGTAGTCTGGCACGCTTATCTAGGCTGCCGGATCGAGGTCTTAACGTGTCAAGGTTCATGTAGGTTATATTTTTGTAAAATACTATGCTGCATGAAGATTGTTGTGTCCAATTATCATAGTCATATCGTCATTACGTTAATGGGAATTAAATCGTGAAGTAGGCTGCTCGAAATGAAAAAAACTGTCTGGGCATGAAGAGCAGCGCAGCTGCACCGTTCATACGGCTTAACGCTGCGCAGCTGCGTCGTTTAAAGAGGGCTTCTGGGTTGCTTGAGCAGCGCAGCTGCTCCGGTAATACAGCTTGGGCCTGCGCAGCTGCGCTGGTCCGGGTCGGGCCGGGTCATCTGGGTCGGGTCGGGTCAGGAAAAATGTCAGAAATTTTATTTTTTCCATGTTCGAATATGGTACCCCTGGACCTATAAGATACAACATGCTTATGTAATTAAATGGTATTGTGTAATTGAATTGCATTGTTAATTGATTACACGTTAGTTGATAATCCAATTAAGATAAAAGGAAACCATTATATTTCAGAGTCGTGTTCGAGAACCTAATTGCTTAACGTGACACATATGAATAGGTTACGTGAAGAGCTAGTAGATAGCGTTAATTGTAGCAGACGTATCAGGCAAGTTTCTTACCCTATTTTTCATGGATAAATTATTCAAGCCTTACTTCTTTTGTTGCAGGTAAGGGTAAGTACCGAGCTCGTGTTTATTCGTTGACACGTACAAGTTCCTTTGACGTAATGTTATATAACTTCAAATATCTTGCAAATTTTATTGTTGATTACTCAGTTATTACTTCAACTGCTATGTTTTAAAGTTCTATTTATTTAAAGAACTGTTTCTAAGTATGTTTCCTGGCCTTTGTTTTCGGCTAGTTATTATTGATGAAAATGGTTTAATTCAAATCTTTCAAAGCTATTTAATGTTTACCAATCCAAATTACTTTGGTGCGGTCTCGCATGAATACTAAGATGAACAACCCGAATAAACGGGCAAACAGATGTCGGGCATATAGTCCCATTTATGCTTATGCAGTTTAAACTTGATACTTGTGCACAACGTAGGGTACAATAGGCTGATCACCTGGAGTACTTGCAGAGACCGTTTACAATCTATTTGATTGTTAAACCGTCTGATGGTTTTTCCGATGAAACAAAGTAATGTTCAGGATATTTTACACCCCTTAGTATAATATTGAGAATTCTTAAACTCTTATCTTTGATATTCTTGTTTAACACTTGATAATTCTTTCAACTGTTGAGATATAGCCACACAGATGCTTTTACTCCTGATGTATGTTTTCAAACTACTTTATATACTTGCTGGGCATTTTGTGCTCATTCTTGCTTAAACTTTTTAGTTAAGGATGAGAAAGCTGATGGCTCGGGCAAGGACAAGGGGAAGTCTAAGATGAAATGTTGAGAGTTGTTGACGTAATAAGTTTATATTTCCGCATATGATGATATGTAGCGATAAATGCTAAGTTTAAGGTTGTAAAGACTTGGGATTTTATTCGAATAAGCATGTAATAGTTATTATTATTATTATTATTGTTGGAGTTTACATAGATAGATGATGATGTATGTTGTATCGTGAGCACCATGTCTTGTAATCGATGTTACACGGATTTGGGGGCGTCACAGGTTGGTATCAGAGCTGTAGGTTATAAACCTTAGGTAGGGAACCTGAGACTATAACCTTAGGGTAGTAAGTGGAGGATATAAGAGATGAACTCATGTAGAGTTCTAAGGGTTGTGTCAAATCTATTTTTCTACAAAACAAAATAAACATCTATTTTAAAATACTAATCGAGTTGTTTGTCTTGATTGTAGGATGTCAGGAGAAGAGGAAATTAGAGATATCCACGTAGTGAGTGAGCAGTTAGTGACAGCTGTACCTGAGCCTGAGCCTATAGCTGAGCCAGCAGCTGAGTCAGACCCAGAGGAGTATCCTGAAGAGGAAGAGGAGCCCGAGGAGGACTCTGAAGAAGCACATGAGGATACTATGTTGGATGAGTTGATGGATAGGATTACTGAATTGGACGACAAGGTCCATGAGTTGGAGGAGCTGTATCAGGGGGAGCAGCAAGCTGCATCATTGCTTGAGGCATTGGTGCACCACCTGATAATTAGGAACGGGGATCTGGCTGACAAGCTGCGAACGGCAGGTCAGAAGGCGGACAGGCTGAAGGATGAGAAAGAAGCCATCAGGACCCACTTGGGGCATACCATTAATGGGTTAGAGTCAAGGATTCAGAGTCTCCAAACTGACAAGCAGATTATCACCACATTCTGGGGAGATGAGAGGAGAGGCCGTGTTCGGGCCGAGAAGCTAACAGAAGAGTTAGAAGGAGAAGTAAGAGATAAGAAGGTTAGGATGGATAGAATGAAGTACGTGTTTAAGTCAGCACATGGGAGGTTCCAGCGTAGGGTGTATCACTTTCCACGTGGGGAGCACCGGTCTAGACATGCCATAAGCCGTGGGCTGGTACTGGAGATAGCGGATGAAGAGCATGAAGACGCCATTAGGTGGGGTCTTTAGTTTATTCGTGTTGAACTTTTACTACTAGCGTATAGAACGCTTATCTATGAAATAAAACTTGGTTTCCGGTTTTTCTAAGTATTTTGGGTTAAAGAGATGTAAATGGTATAATGCCATAAGATGATGAGATACCTTGTGATTATGGTTTTTTTTAAATAAATATGCTTTTATTTAAATATGTGATGTGATGATTAAGTTTTATATGAATTATATATGCTGTAGGAATAAGTTATGAGATGATAACATTAAGCTTATTTAAACAGATAGATGGCTAGAGGAAGACGTCGTCAAGTACCAGAAGGGTCAGGCGGTAATGCTGGGGGTCCACCGAACCCCATACAACAGTTTATAGACATGTTAGTTGGGGCATTACAGAATTGAACCACGAATACCAATAACCCTCCAGCGGGCCAGGTGGCACACTTTAAGGACTTCAAGAGCGCGGGACCCCCAGAATTTAAAGGAACCACCGAACCCATTGAAGCCCAAACTTGGGTCAAGGAAATCAAAAAGGCGTTCGCTATCGCCCGAGTAGGAGATGATCAAAAAATAATCTTCGCCACTTACATGCTAAAGGGTGAAGCCAATTTCTGGTGGGAGGCAAACCAAACCAGGGCGGGAGAAGGTGTGATACCTTGCGAAGGGTTTAAGAAGATCTTCTTCCGAAAACTATTTCCCTGTGAGTATGCAGAGTCGTATGGAGATGCGATTCCTGGAGCTGAAGTAAGAAGACATGACGGTACCCCAGTACGCCGCAAAGTTCAACGAATTGGCGAGGTTCGCTCCTCATCAGGTCGACACTGAGGAAAGGAAAATGAGATGGTTTGAGCAGGGTCTCAAACCATGGTTATATAGTAGACTTTCGGTGTTGCAGACGAACAGCTTCGCGACTCTCCTGGAGAAGGCTATAATTGCTGAGGGCGGAAGTGAAGCCCTAATGAGGTTTAATAAGGAGAAAAAGAAGAAGAATGAAGGAAGGAATCGCGGGGAAGATAGCAGCAGCAGTGGTGCAAACAAGAGGAAGTGGAACAACAACAACAGCAACAACAATTTCAACTCGGGAAACTCTAGGGGGAAAACCACGGGAAACAAAGAAGAGGACTGAGGCATGCAAGGAGTGTGGGAGGAATCACTCGGGTGCATGTCTAAAGGGGAAGAATGTCTGTTTCAATTGCAGGCAAGAGGGGCACATCTGTCCCAATTGCTCTGCACCAAAGAGGAATGGATGCTTCAACTGTGGAGCATTAGACCATCAGGAAAGGAATTGCCCAAAGAAGAATTCAGCAGGAGGAAATGGAGGAAGGGGACCAAGTGGTTGAAATCTCACAATTACTGGACCACCAACTCAGAATCGACCAACAGCAAGGACTTTCAACATGACGGTTCAGGATGCGGTCGCATCCAAGGACGTGGTTTCAGGTATCATTCCGGTCAATGATATATCTGTTTACATATTATTTAATTCGGGTGCTACTTGTTCTTTCGTATCGCATAAATTCTCCCAACGATTAAACTTACCCCGGGAAGAATTAGAATATCCGATTAACATAGAAGTTGCTAATAAGGAAAGAATTCCCGTTAACCATGTCTATAGGAATTGTGTTATAGATATCAGGGGATATAGGTTACCAATGGATTTAATTCCAATTCAATTAGGAGAATTTGATGTAATTTTAGGAATGGATTGGTTATTTAACCATGGAGCGATGATAGATTGCCAGAAGAAGTGTATAAACCTTAAGACTCCAGAGCAGTCTAAGGTAGTATTCTACGGGAGTAAGTCGTCGAGAAACTTGAGTTGTCTGACGATGATGCAAGCGAGGAAGTTGCTAAGGAAGGGATGTATAGGTTATTTGGCCCATATCGTTGATACGCAGAAAGTAGGGGTAGGGATGGTACAAATACCAGTAGTGAATGAATTTCTGGATGTATTTTTGGAAGAATTATCAGGACTTCCACCGGATAGAGAGGTCGAATTTGTTATAAATTTAGTACAGGGAACGGCCCCAATTTCGAAAGCCCCATACAGAATGGCACCGGCAGAGATGAAGGAGCTGATGGTACAGTTACAGGAATTATTGGATAGAAAGTATATTCAACCGAGTGTGTCTCCTTGGGGAGCACCAGTTTTATTTGTGAAAAAGAAGGACGGATCGATGAGACTTTGCATCGACTATCAAGAGTTGAACAAAGTGATGATCAAGAACAAGTATTCGTTACCTAGGATAGATGACATGTTCGATCAGTTGAAGGGAGCGAGATATTTTTCCATGATCGACTTGAGGACGGGATATCACCAGTTGAGGGTGAGGACGGAAGATGTACCTAAGACAGCATTCAGGACTCGTTACGGTCACTACGAGTTCCTGGTGATGTCATTTGGATTAACGAACGCGCCAGCGATATTTATGGATATGATGAATCGGGTATTCAAGCAATACTTAGACAAATTCGTAGTCGTGTTCATAGATGATATCCTGATCTATTCCAAGACTCAGGAGGATCATGCTAAACACTTAAGGTTGGTATTGGAGGCGTTGAGGAAGGATAAGTTATACGCAAAATTTTCAAAGTGCGAGTTTTGGTTGGAGAAAGTTCAATTTCTGGGTCACGTGATCGACAAGGACGGAATCTCCGTGGATCCAGCAAAGGTGGAAGCGGTACAAAATTGGGAACAACCTAAAGACGCCAACTGAAGTAAGAAGTTTCTTAGGACTGGCAGGCTATTACAGAAGGTTCATTCAAGATTTTTAAAAGATAGCAGGGACGTTGACGAATTTAACGAAGAAGTCTGTAAAATTTGTCTGGACAGAGAAGTGTGAAGAAAGTTTTCAGGAGCTTAAGAAAAGATTGAGTGGTGTTGTCTTTACCAGACGATACTGGTGATTTCGTAATTTTTAGTGATGCATCTCATAAAGGATTTGGCTGTGTGCTTATGCAACATAGTAAAGTTATTGCATATGCATCGTGTCAGTTGAAGGATTATGAGAAGGGATATCCTACCCATGACCTGGAATTGGCAGTGGTAGTATTTGCCCTGAAGATTTGGAGGCACTATTTATATGGTGTAAAGTGTGAAATATACACGGACCATAAAAGTCTGAAGTATATCTTCACGCAGAAGGAGTTGAATATGAGACAGAGAAGATGGTTGGAATTAATAAAGGATTACGATTGCGACATCTTATATCATCCGGGGAAAGCTAACGTGGTCGAAGATGCGCTAAGCAGAAAGGGCAGTGGTAGGTTGGCAATGTTAACGGCTTAAGAGGAGTTGATTAAGGAAATGGCCAGTTTGGAACTCGAGGTAAAGAGTCCGAGTGAGTCAGATGAGAAGTTGTTCCCAATGGAGGTTCGACCGACTCTATTGGACAAAATCAAGAAAGAACAAAGCAGCGATGTAGAATGAGAGAAGGTGAGGAAAAGAATTTCAGAAGGAGAGAAGCTTAAGTTCAATGTAGGTGGTGATGGATTATTAAGATTTGAGAGGAGAATTTGGGTGCCAGCGGTATCTGAGTTAAAGGAGGAAATCTTGCAGGGAGCTCATAGCTCAAGTTACTCAATTCACCCGGGAAGCACAAAGATGTATCAGGATCTTCGCCAACATTATTGGTGGCCCAATATGAAGAGAGAAGTGGCAGAGTGCGACAGCAGGTGCTTGACATGCCAGAGAGTTAAGGCGGAACATCAGAGACCGAGCGGGTTACTGCAACCTTTAGAAATTCCAAAATGGAAATGGGAGCATATCACGATGGACTTCGTGGTAGGACTTCCAAATACACAGAAGGGTTACGACGCAGTTTGGGTGATCGTTGATCGATTGACCAAGTCAGCGCATTTCTTGCCAATCAAGATCAGATATACCTTGGATCAATTGGCAAAGCTTTATATCAAGGAGATCGTTTCCAGGCACGGTGTACCGGTATCAATTGTGTCAGATCGCGATCCGCGGTTCACAGCAAATTTTTGGAAAAGTTTTCAAGAACGCATGGGAACGCAACTGAGGTTGAGCACCGCGTATCATCCACAGACAGACGGGTAGAGCGAAAGAACTATCCAAATGTTAGAGGACATGCTGAGATCATGTGTTATGGATTTCAAAGGAAGCTGGGATGACCACCTACCGTTGGTGGAATTTGCATACAACAACAGTTACCACGCGAGCATCGGGATGCCACCTTATGAAGCTTTATATGGAAGGAAATGTAGAACGCCATTGTGCTGGGATGAAGTAGGAGAACGTAAATTGCTAGGGCCATAATTGGTGCAGCAAACTGCGAATGTAATCAAAACAATACGAGCGAGATTAGTGACAGCTCAGGATCGACAGAAGAAATATGCTGATCAACATCGACAACAACGAGACTTCGATGTCGGCACTTATGTGTTTCTGAAGGTGTCACCTTGGAAAGGGAAAATGAGGTTTGGGAAGAAGGGAAAACTTAGTCCCAGATTCATAGGACCCTTTGAAGTATTAAGGCGATTCGGTGAGGTAGCTTATAAAATAGCTTTACCTCCGGAGTTAGAACATATACACAACGTGTTCCACGTATCAGTGTTACGACCCTATAAACAGGATTACAAGCATGTCATAGAGTATGAACCCATTCAATTCGAAAAGGACTTAACCTATGAAGAGGTTCCAGTACAGATAATTGATAGAAAAGAACAAGTGTTAAGAAATAAGATAATACCTTCTATTAAGGTAGTATGGAGGAACCACAACGCCAAAGAGGCTACGTGGGAACTCGAGGAGAAAATGATGCAAAATTCCCCTAATCTTTTTTTTTTGATGTGTAATGATTCCAGGGACGGAATCCTTATAAGGGAGGGTGAATGTAATATCCGAGATTATTATGTCATTTAACAATTATCAATAAACGAATTTATATGAAATTCTTGTATGTTTTCTTTTATTAGATGTATATGTGTTATACATGTCATGTGTTATTTTATGATATGTGATGAGGAGTATTTAAATGGTGGGTTCAGTTCAATTCAACTATTTAAATTGGTTAAGTATAGAATTAATTCTATTAATTTCGTGGGATGGCTGTAAAGTATGAGTTTGAGTTCGGAGAGGAAATTAGAGATGAGGACTGCGTATTTGAGTCCGGAACGTTGAAGTTAGTCAGGATAGATTGTAACCACGAAAATGTGTCACGGTTGACTTTTTGGTCAAAGTCAATCGGTTGACTTTTTCAGGGAAAAAGTCAACCGCGAATTTCAGAGATGAATTTGACGAAACGGATAGTCCCATGACGTCCGGGATGTCGATTTTAGTAGGAGTCGATATGAGTATCGAAACGTTCGGCTACGGAGGGTAAAATGGTCAAAATGATTTATTAAGTGATTAAATTGATTAAAATAATATTTTATATACAAGTCAGCAGCTGGTGGGTCACACGTAACCTTCATTTTGGGAAAATAGGGAGTATACGTATATTACAAAATAAATAAGGAGGGAGTACTTTATTTTCCTCTTAAAAACCAAAACTCTTTCATTTCTCCAACTCCCAAGTTATTCACTTCTTTTAATTGTGATATTTGTTGCAAATTCGTGTAACTCCTGAGATGGGAATGGAAGAGGCAAGGAAAGCCAATACTAATAACATATATATATACTTCCCACCTCTATATTCCTTCACTTTGATAAATTTCACCCAAGAGAGCAAAATAAAATTGAGAGAATGAAAGTTGAGAGCTTCTAAAAGTTCTGGAGATTACATATCAGTTAACAAGGAAGGTGTGAGGCTCTAATCAGATTATCATAGGAAGAATTCATCAAAGAGGTAAGCTATGAACTCTTTTTATATGTTTTTGAGAAAACTAGTAAGAAAATGCATGTATATTATTGGGAAATGATTTGTTTTGCTTCTATGATGCTATGTTGGTGTTGTTTACTGATATGGGGATATTAAGAATGAAAATTCTGGACTTAACATGCTTCAATTACGTAGAGAATCAAAGAATTTGATTTTGCATGCTAAGTGTTTGATAATATAATTCTTAGATGTCAATTTGTTCAAATCATGGTAATTTAGTGAGTTTGATTGTTGTAACATGTGTATATATGTTAATATGTGTGGTTTGGACAGTAGGAATCAACCCCATGCATGCTAGAATCAAAATCACAAAATTTGTCAAAGTTGGTTGAACATAGAATCTGTGATTTTTTGGGTTTTTCGGAGCCTTGGATTCATGGGTTCTGTGACCCGATTTGAGTATGTAGGAATTTTATAAAATACTATGTAGTATGATGTATAACCTGACAAAATTTCATAAGAAACGGAGTTAAAATGAGCAAGTTATGAATTTCGTAAGCAAGCATGTTGGTATAAAAATCTGCAGAATTCTGGAAATTTCCCGAAATTTTCCAAGTCTGGAAGGCAGTCTGGAACGCTTATCTAGGTTGCCGGATCGAGGTCTTAACTTGTCAGGTTCATGTAGGTTATATTTTTGTAAAATACTATGTTGTATGAAGATTGTTGTGTCCAATTATCAGAGTCATATCATCATTACGTTAATGGGAATTAAATCTTGAAGTAGGCTGCTCGAAATGAAAAAAAAAAACTGTCTAGGCATGAAGAGCAGCGCAGCTGCGCCGTTTAAAGAGGGCTTCTGGGTTGGTTGAGCAGCGCAGCTGCGCTGGTAATATGGCTTGGGCCTGCGCAGCTGCGCCGGTCTGGGTCGGGCCGCGTCATCCAGGTCGGGTTCGGGTGGGGCCAGGTCATCCGGGTCGGGTCGGGTCGGGTCAGGAAAAATGTCAGAAATTTTATTTTTTTCTAGGTTTGAATATGGTACCCCTGGACCTATAAGATACAACATGCTTATGTAATTGAATGGTATTGTGTAATTGAATTGCATTGTTAATTGATTACACGTTAGTTGATAATCCAATTAAGATAAAAGGAAACCATTATATTTTAGAGTTGTGTTCGAGAACCTAATTGCTTAACGTGACACATATGAATGGGTTACGTGAAGAGCTAGTAGATAGCGTTAATTGTAGCAGACGTATCAGGCAAGTTTCTTACCCTATTTTTCATGGATAAATTATTCAAGCCTTACTTCTTTTGTTGCGGTAAGGGTAAGTACCGAGCTCGTGTTTATTCGTTGACACGTACAAGTTCCTTTGACGTAAAGTTATACAACTTTAATTATCTTGCAAATTTTATTGTTGATTACTCAGTTATTACTTCAACTGCTATGCTTTAAAGTTCTATTTATTTAAAGAACTGTTTCTAAGTATGTTTCCTGGACTTTGTTTTCGGCTAGTTATTATTGATGAAAATGGTTTAATTCAAATCTTTCAAAGCTATTTAATGTGTACCAATCCAAATTACTTTGGTGCGGTCTCGCATGAATACTAAGATGAACAACCCGAATAAACAGGCAAACAGATGTCGGGCATATAGTCCCATTTATGCTTATGCAATTTAAACTTGATACTTGTGCACAACGTAGGGTACAATAGGCTGATCACCTTGAGTACTTGCAAAGACCGTTTACAATCTATTTGATTGTTAAACCATCTAATGGTTTTTTCGATGAAACAAAGTAATGTTCAGGGTATTTTACACCCCTTAGTATGATATTGAGAATTCTTAAACTCTTATCTTTGATATTCTTGTTTAACACTTGATAATTCTTTCAACTGTTGAGATATAGCCACACAGATGCTTTTACTCCTGATGTATGTTTTCAAACTACTTTATATACTTGCTGGGCAATTTGTGCTCATTCTTGCTTAAATCTTTCAGTTAAGGATGAGAAGGCTGAGGGCTCGGACAAGGACAAGGGGAAGTCTAAGATGAAATGTTGAGAGTTGTTGGCGTAATAAGTTTATATTTCCGCATATGATGATATGTAGCAATAAACGCTAAGTTTAAGTTTGAGTTTATTTAACGTTGTAAAGACTTGGGATTTTATTCGAATAAGCATGTAATAGTTATTATTATTATTATTATTATTATTGGAGTTTACATAGATAGATGATGATGTATGTTGTATCGTGAGCACCATGTCCTGTAATCGATGTTACACGAATTTGGGGGCGTCACAATAAACATCATCAGAATACAAATATGCATCAAAGAGAAAATAAGGATAGAAAATGAAAATCTTATTCCTCTTAATCAAAGTTTGAATCTTTGATGCTCTCCAAACGTTTCAATCTTCATATCTAAGCTACTCTAGAATTTAACTACAATTAATGTAATCTAATCTAATGGAATTGAAAAGAAGAAAAGAGAGAATACTAGTCTAAGTGCTCTCTAAAGGAGAGAGATTCTCTTCATTCCCTCCTACGTATCTCTTATATAAGCCTTCGTATAACCCTTCGCTCAAGCCTCGCTCCACTTAATTAAAAGTCAAAATTCTGGTCAACTTTAAACCGGCGCTGTCGCGCGCCTATTAGCTTTGATTCAGGTGTGGCTGCGCTCTTCTGTAGTTCTGCAATTTGCTGCTTCCTTCCTCAAACTTTGATGCTTACAAGCTTTACTCCTTTCCATTATCATGCCATCATCCCATTTCTTTGCTTCTTGTCCTTTTTTAGCATTCTTTCATCCTTTCTCGCCCTTTGTGCACCAAGAGAGTTCCCAAACATGAAATCTACAAAACAAAGCAAAAACATATGAAAAGCTACAATAATACTTGAGTTTAAGCAACAATTAAATCTAGTTAGCATCTAAATAAGTGGTTATAAAAATCACTTATCAAATACCCCCAAACTTAAACTGTTGCTTGCCCTCAAGTAACAAAACAAAACCAAACACAAATGCGATGCAATAACTACAATATATGCAACCTACTCTAACATGAGAGTGAATCCAATTATCAGTCAGAATTGATATTCATAAGCAATGCCTCAGAAAAACTACAAGATAATCAAACAGAAAAAAATACCCAAGACAAGACCGTAAAGCATATCACTCTGCAAATCCAAACCTGTCAGCACTAACGTATTGTGTGTGCGTGAAGCAACCATTAGACATGCTTTTGAATAAATTTATCACATACTATGCTTCTTAGGGGAAAAACTAGTTTCAACTCAAGAAAAGAAGTAAATCAAATAAGTTCTAACCAAGACCATGCATCACTTAAGCTAAGAGTCCACAGGGGGTTTATTATGCTTTTTATTTATTCACGAGGGCGATTTCGCTCTTTTACGTGTACACATTCGACTATGCAACGCCTCGTCCTCTTAGGCTTTTCAATGATACCCGTGTAACGAGCTTTCGACCAACGACTCCCAGACCAAAAGGCCTTAGGGCACTGGATGTAGAGACACCTCTAGGGCTTACTTGGTCGAATATCAAAGGCCACGGGACTCGACGTAGCTGAAGTGTTTATTCACATTCTATTTTTTACTTTTTCTTTTCTCTTTCTCTTTTTCTCTTTTTATTCTATTTTTCGACATATATCATGCATACCCCCTGTTTCCCCCAAACTTAAGCCTTTTACAGTCTAGTTATTACCACTTGAATACTAATGCTCTTTTATTAAAACACCAATTTCCCACCAGAAGACCAGTATGTGAGAATTTAAGCTAAGCAAGTCATGATGGTTAAACTATAGTGCTAGTCGGTTACATCAATATTAGACAGATAAGGATTTACATTATGATATGACATCACAACCAAGCTTAAGTCTCAAATCAGTTCAAAAATCAAGTAATTTCAGTTTCCTCATAGGCCTAATAATTAACAAACCAACTGAAAACTGGATTCATGCAATATGTTTTAACACAATCAACTAAAATAAAACTGAATGAAAAATTTCACAAAATACAAACATACTTCCTAACATGCACTAAATGACCTAGCACAATATGCAATATGATATGAATTATTCTAAATGTAAAATGAACCTAATACCCCCAAACTTAAACACTGCATTGCCCTCATTGGAGGTAAAAGGAAAAGGGAACTCCCCTAGGTGTCCTCGTCGTCGTCCTCTTCCTCAACCTGCTCAGGCAGTGTGTCTGGAGGAGGGTAGGCCGCAGCGAATCCATAGGTAGGTAATTGCACCTGCACTCCCATCTGGCCAAAGACTTGAGACAATTCCCCACAGAAGTCGGCCGTGAAGGGCTGGAAGTTTGTGCTCATAGCATCCATCCTGCACTGCAATCATCTCTCCATCCTAACCAGTCGCTCTTGAACTGTGTGGGAGGACTCAGCCTGCGCTGGTGGTACCCTCTCAGAAGTCTCTCCATCCTCTCCCTGCTCGCTCTGCACTGGTAATATATACCCCGCTCCTTGTGGGTGATAATTGCCTCCTTTCTATACCGAGAACTTTTCAATCGTGGCGTAGTTGATTGTATTCATGGGCATCTACATCGGATCGTCGTCAGACCACAATACTCCATTCATAGCACAAAGCCTGGTGATCACTGATGCATGTGGGATACCCGCTGAAGTACCGCCTCTCAGAAATCTGTGGATTGAACTATTGATAACATACCCCAAGTTAATTTTCTTGCCCTTAACAATCCCATATAGCAAAATAGCCCTTTCCTTAGTAACATCATTCTAATGCTTTGTTGGCATCAGATTCGCACAAATAAAGCTATACCATGCCTTTCCATATTTGCTCAAGACAGCCTGTGGGAAATGTAGCTTCTGATTGGTGCCCTGCTTCAGTTTCCATGTCGTGCCTGGCATGCACAGATAGGCACAGATGGCATCCAACTCCGAGCCCCACTCCCAGCATAAAGGGACTCGGGGTGATCCAATGCAATGTTCGATAAACCAAATAGTTCATTGATGCTCTCCTTTGCAAAGGACACTTCACATCCTCGCACAAATATCTTATTAGACTGTGTGAACTTGGCATTGGCATAGAATTCTTGTATCACAGAGATAGGTGCCGACATAGGATCCTCACAAAATAGATTCCAGCCCTTTACTCTGATCATAGATGCCATATGCCCATCCAATTTTCTGTCTGGCAATAATCCTCGCTCTATTACAAAATTTCTGCCCACCAACGAGTTCTGGAAGTATTGTTGAGCCTCCAGACTAATAAACTTTCGATCGTCATAGGCAATGCCATCTCCTCCGTGCTCAGTGTCGCTGCTTGTCGATGAGGATTCTCTCCTACTACGTTTAGAGGCCATTTTACTGAGAATAGAAGCTTCAACTTCTATTAATCTTCTTCACTTACAACACTATCTCCCCAACCTGATGCAGATTCTGTTCAAGCCTATTTAATTCTAGCAACACTGCCCAACAACCACTCCAATTGTTCACTAGAATTTCTACCCACTTCTTTCCTTGCACAATCTGCTGCAGATTTTTCTTTGATGTGGGGATAGGGATTCTAGGGTTCGTGAGGAGTTTGTGTCTGAATTTCAGTTTGAGAGGGTGGGGAGTGGTGGCGAATGGATGTGTGGATTGGTGTTCTCGGTTGAGGAGATAAAGGGTTTGATTTTAACTGAAATTAGTGCTTGTGGTGGAAGAGGGGTGTGAAGGAGATTGAAGATGAGAGTGTGAGTTGACTGAAGATTGTAGGGGATGAAGGAATTCGAAGCTAGGAATTTGAGAAAGCTTGAGTTTGAGCTCGACTGCTAGATGAAGTGTTCAATTTAGCCGAATTTTGACTTAAGTCTGAAATAGTTGCTCGCGGCGCGGTCGCGCCCTTCCCCAGAATTCTGATTTGTAGCTTTTCACATGAACTGATGATGGGCCTTTGAAATTTGATTCATGTCAAGTGGATTTAACCTGAGAAAGGCACACAACATTGATTAAACCTCTAAACTACCAAAACATAATATGAACTATTTACAACTATGCAGAATTAACATAGATGGAGAAAATGAGAGAATGTATTTAATGGAGAATTAAACAAATAGGGAGAGATAGATTTGATGGGGTGCCTCCCATCGAGCGCTCGGTTTATAGTCCGATAGCTAGACTTTCTACTTGACATCGCTATCCAATTCCTC